>JASDQU010010616.1:157579-192960 GCA_032191745.1 Picea mariana | reverse complement strand
AGATAACTTAAGAATTACAAAATATGTATACAATATTATTCTAAACTAACATAAATGACCTTCTCTTTCCACTCTTAATATTTGTGTGAATTATATCAATTATAACAAGATTTTAAGTAAATACAAATACCAATACATAGCATTAAACCAGAACATAAATCTAAGTTTATACAACAAAATAAGAAATCATATATATACAATTGAGAGAGAATAACATTTAGATGAGAGAAGAAAATTAAATATGAATATGGACAATCATATTTCTTTTATTCAATATTTCTTCATAAATACATTAGAATGAGAGTCTTAAAACTATTTCAGACTCCTATTAAATTTTAGACCTAAAACATGTTGTTTCATAGATAGCTAATGCCTATGAGACCGCTTTGCTACTATGTAAATGCCAAACAAAATATTCTTTGCTCACAAAGTTGTAACAAGATTATGTGAATGTTTTTGAACACTGGTATTAGTCTCTACAACCAAAACCGTTTAGGAAATATAATGGTGGAAACATAAAAAAAACTTTTTCTTCAACGCCCACATAGTAAAATATACCTTAAGCAAGAAAAAAGATCAGAACTTGACCTCCCATTTTTCCATTTAAAAAAGAATTCTTTCTCTCAACAAAACTGTTAGACCCTAGTATTCTAGAGAAAAGATAAAAGAATGAATTTCTAAAACCAAGAAAATTGCTTCAATCGTACCATAGTGAGTGCAGAATAGGATTCTCTTGCTTTTCGAGGCTTGAGTCTTTATACAATTTTCCACCAGGGTGGTTGGCAGCTTCCACTATTCGTATTAACAGAAAATGTTAAGTAACTATCAATACATGGTCACAAAGACATACCATGGTCTATTTTATAAGTTAAAGCAAGCCCGAGAAGAGGCATAGTAAAATATAAGATGGAATTAAGTTTTGGAATATAACATTCAAACAAAATTAAACAGGGGGGCCTCTCTCGTCCATAAAACTCATCACTGAATAAAAGATTCTAAAACACCTTATGACTTTTATGAATATTTTCAACCATCATGTACAGGAAGAAAAATAATCGATGACAAACATGTAATAGATTCCATATTTTATAACCATTATATCCATAAGTGTAACATCATTTCACATATACAAAATCAAAACGAGTCAGTAAACCATCTCTTCACACTACATTGTTCATAAAACTTTAAAAACTTCTTCAACGGTCCAAATACAAATATTTGGTGTCTTTTGAAAACTGTAAGTAGATGAACTTAATTAAACATCAATTTCAAAATGAAAGCTCAGGCCAAACATAACCCATTTCATAACTATGTTCGTTGGACTTGACAATTGTGACTCCCTTCACATGTATAAATATAACAAACACAAATATAATCCATAGTTGAAGACATTGCTTGTATGCCATTAACCAGAACCCATGAATCAAATCAAATCTGATAACCAAAGGAAATCAAGTGATACTTCAACTACTCATTTATCTTTACAGTTAAACACAGTCATCAAATGCACTTGGTCAAATCGAATTATCATATCCAATGGATAAGGTATTGGGATATCAAGGTAAGGGATGTGGCTCTTCGAAAAAGCTTGCAGTCCATAAAATCCATACTGGTGCAGAGGCAACACATTTCATTTTTTTATATTTGGGTGGGTGTTTCCCCAATCCATTCCAAACATCTATTACTTTTAAGAACAACACAACACTTGAAATTTTATTTTGAGTATCTTCTACATGCACTATACACATGGATCTAAACAATTTGAGCACCCATCTATCAACATATAGAGCCGAATATATGAGCATACAATTACTTGTGAAACTAGAGATGGATTTTCCTCTTTTAGAAATGATGAATTGTAAAAAATTCTTCAACTGGTATGGAAGGTTGAACACATATCTTTGTCCATATATTTAAATCACATACTATTCATAAAACAAAACTATACTCATGTGGGTGAAACCAATTTGAAAGAGAGATCTTATGAGAGTGTAATCGAAGGTTGGTTTCGAAACTAGATATGGTGAAAACAATTGGTATTTTTTCATGTCTCATTAAACATAGACGCTTAATATTGTGCCCATACGAAGAGTAGAGCAAGAATGCAAGTATTTTCAATAGTAAGAAGCTTAGGGTAATGGAGGATAGGATATATGAGCGAAGTGATAGGTATGGGAATGGTTAGATAAGAAACTCAAATTTAACCAAAGCATAGACACTGTGAACAACTAACAATAGTGTATCAAAGTGCAGCTAGTCATGCTATAGTTTCATTATCCAGGTCGATGCCATTTCCAGGTTTGAGGTAACATAATCTATTTTCCACCATGTCAATCTGGGTGTGCGTCTCAAGAAGAGCTCTCAATCCCAACAAAACCAACCATATGAGTGACTGTGAGTTGAACCAAAATGATGCCATTTATCCTAGAATTGATACACAAATTTTGAGGTGTGTGCAGTGGGGTGGTGACAAACTTGAGTTGAAAGAGATGGGGTGTGTTGGAAACCAAAACCACACAAACATCGATGATCCCTCACCAAACGATTTAAATGTGATGTACATAGGTAGATACACCATGATACACATTAACTCAGGCCAGAATCCTGAGTGGTATCATCGCACAAGTGTCGAGTGATGGAGGTATGGTTATGAAAGAAAAAAAACAAGGCTTCAAACCTTAGCATATTCTCATGCTAAATGACTATTCCATCCATTCGTGCTAGCCATATGTCAACGCATTAAATCAAAATTATTGTATTCATTAACATAATGTTAGGTTTGCCAATAACATTCTATATGGAATTTGAAACGTATCAAATGAACCTTATATCGTTTGTACTCAATCTATATAATGTTAGACAACATAGGTATTCCAGCAAAGGATGAACAACTTTAGTAACCACTCACACAACTAGATCAAAGATCAACACATTGATGTTTTAATGTGGTAAAAAACCTACGAGGAAACATCCATGGCCCCATCCAACATGGCCACTTGGAGCAATTTATTAATGCAAAGAAAAATATTATAGAGAGATTTAAAAGAGAGTTTTTCATAATAGATTATCATCAAATGACCCTCCATTCTCTTTAAATAGATATCATGGACCAATCGATTGCTAAGCCATGAATCAATGTAGCCATTAATATTGAAGAGAATATGAAATTTCAGATCACTCTATATCGGGAACATATCGTGACCATTGGATTTCCTAACTACAAATGCATACTAATGCATAATAAAGAAACACACTTTTACCTAACTACATATTAGACCAAGTTGATCTTAGCTAACTCCTAAGTGTCTAATTATCCTAACATCCCCCCTTAAGAACAACTTGGGATAGAATTGAAGGATTTACAACGGAGACACAAAAGGATAAAGAACGAGGCATTAGAGCCTATCCCCCCTTAATGACAACTTCCTAAACTCCTAACAGAGATCGAAGTTTGGAAAAAAATTCTTTAGTAAGAGATTTGGTGAAAATGTCTACAACTTGATCTTCCGTAGGGAAAAAGAGCACTTCAATAACTCGATCATGAATGAGCTTTTAGATGAAGTGCATGTGTAGCTCAATGTGTTTGCTATGTTGATGTTGAACTAGGTCTTTGGCAAAATTGATGGCACTTTGATTGTCGCAAGAGAGGGTGGTCGGATGTTGTTGCTGGAATCCAAACTTTGAAAGGATCTATCAAAGCCACAAGGATTCCTGAAGTACATTAATTATTGCTCGATAGTCAACTTTTTCTAAAGAAAGAGAAATAGTTTGTGTTTCTTATAGGCCCAAGTGACAAGTCATGAACCAAGGATGAAAACATAACCTGCAATAGAATTTTGATCATCAGGGTCGTCATCCCAATCTGAATCAGTGAAGACAACCAAGAAAGGATTCCCCACTGATCTGTAATGTATCTCGAACTGAACTATACCCTCGACATACCGAAGTATCCTTTTAGCTGCTTTCCAATGGATTTCATGGGGTGTTTGCATATATCCGACAACAATACAAGGATGACAATGCAAGGATTTTGCAAGTAATTTGGAATCAAATTTAAATAAGGAAAATATCATCGTTGCAGCTCAAGAAGTTCAGCAAAAAAGGGTGTCCCTTATATGCGATACAAGTACTTAGCACAATAGAAAGCAAGGAGTTGAAGGTTGAATATCACCCCGTGCTATGGGAGTTTAAGTATGTGTTTCCAGGAGAGGTTCCTGGACTACCTCTGAAAAGATATCTTGATTTTTCAATAGATTTGGTGCCCAGAGAAGTGCCAACATCCAAAGTCCCCTACCAAATGAGTACACCAGCATTAGTGGAGCTGAAGGTGCAGCTGAAAGAAATGTTGGATAAGGGTTACATTAGGCTGAGTGTGTCTCCATGGGGAGCACCAGACCTGTTTGTGAAGAAGGATGATACCTTGAGATTATGCATTGACTATAGACAGTTGAACAAGATGACCATCAAGAACAAATATCCATTGCCCATGATTGATGATCTCTTTGATCATCTCAGAGGAGCTATAGTATTTTCAAAGATTGATTTAAGGTCAAGAAATCACCAATTCAAAATCAAGGATGAGGACATCCACAAAATATCCTTTAGAACAAGGTATGGGCATTATGAGCTTGTAGGGGTGCCATTTGGGCTTACACATGCACCAACCACATTCATGTGTTTAATGAATAACGTGCTCAACAAGCATTTGGACAAGTTTTTCATAGTATTTGTGGATGACATTTTGGCGTATTCCAATAACAGAGAAGAGCATGAATAACATCTTAGGATGGTGATACATGTGTTGAGAGAATACAATTTGTATGCTAAGTTCAAAAAATGTGATTTCTTTCAAAAAGAAATCGAGTATTTAGGCCACATAATCTTAGCAAAGGGATTAGTAGTGGATATCAAAAATATTAAGGTAATAATGGATTGGCCTGTCCCTAGGAATGTCACAGAAGTAAGATCCTACATGGGATTGGATGGATATTACAGAAGGTTTATAAAAGGATTTTCTAAGATTGTTAATCCTATTACCTCATCACAAAGAAAGGGGAAGAAATTTATATGGTCACCAGAGTGTGAATATAACTTCTAGCAGTGGAAGCATCTTTTGACTAATGCCCATGTTCTGAAGATTACAGAACCTGAAAAGGATTTCATGGTTTGAATAGATGTTTGAAAAGAAGGACTCAGTGGAGTCCTTATGAAAGAAGGGAAGGTGATTTGTTATGAATCATAGAAGATGAATGAGCATGAGAAAAATTATATTACGCACGATCTAGAGTTGGCAGCCATCATGCATGTGTTAAATATGTAGAGGCACTACTTGCTCAGGAGAATTTTTTTCCTAATGATAGACCATTATGGTCTTAAGTACCTATTTGACTAGCCAAGGTTCAATGCTAGACAATCCAGGTGGATGGCGCTAATTAGTGAGTTTGATTTTGAAATCAACCACATAAAAGGAAAGGAAAATAGAGTGGCATATGAACTCAGCCGAAGTGTGTAGACTATACACTTAGCAACAAAAATTGTGGGAGAGTATGACATCAATCAGAGGATTAAAACCTTCTTGTAGGAAGATGAGTTTTTCACTCAAGTGAAAGAAGGGTTACAACGAGAACCCAGGGAAAATAAATATGAAGGATATCAACTTGGGACTGATAGTCTTTTGTTGTGTAATAATAGGTTATATGTGTCTAATTCAACATATTTGAGGAATTTGGTTATGGATGAGTTCCATAGAAGACCATATGTAGGTCACCCTAGTTACCAGAAAATGGTGACAACAATAAGGAATTTATATTACTGGTTTGGAATGAAACAAGGCATTGCTCGATACATTGCAAAATGCTTAGAGTGCCAACAGGTAAAAGTTGAGCATAGACATCCTTCTAGGCTATTGCAACATTTTCCTATTCTAGAGTGTAAATGGGAAATGATTTTCATGGATTTCATTACAGGTATACCCAAGACAATCCAACAAAATTATGCAAACATGGTTGTAGTGGATAAGTTGAGCAAGGAAGCTCGTTTTATTCCCATTAAGTCTACCTTTAAAGACATAGATGTTGTTGATGTTTTTACAAGGGAGATATTTAGATTGCATGGTTTACCCAAGACCATAATTTTGTATAGAGATGGAAAGTTCACCTCAAGTTTTTGGAAAAACTTGTTTGCAGGCTTAGGAGCACAATTGACGTTTAGTATAGCTTACCATCCTCAAACAGATGGTTAGACTGAAATAGTGAACATAATATTATAATACATGTTCAGGATGCATGTTATGCATCAACCTAAGTAGTGGGAATAGTATCTACCTTTGGTAAATTTTTCCTACAACAATGGTTATCATGAATCATTGAAGATGAGCCTATTTGAAGTTATGTATGGAAGAAAGTGTAGAGTTCCATTCAGTTGGGATAGTCCAGTGGATAGAATCATACTTGGACCATAATTGTTGATGGAAATGGAACAATACGTGGTTAAGATAAGGCAAGATATGAGAATAGATCAGGACAAACAAAATAGCTATGCAAATAACAAGAGAACTCACAGAGAGTTCAAAGTGGGAGATCATGTGTATCTCTGAGTGAAACCAAAGATAATTTCCCTAAGGATGGGAATGTGTGCTACGTTGGATCCCCAATATTGTGGACCATTTGAAGTCCTAGAGAGAATATGACTAGTAGCATACAAACTTGCATTACCACCTACTGTTAGAGATCATAATGTGTTCCATGTGTCTTTGTTAAAGAAATATGTACATGAATCTAATTTTGTGATTGATTGGACTATGATACATGTGGAACCAGAGGGAGAATTCCAACCTAGACCTCAATGCATCCTGGATAGGAGAGAAACAATGCTTCAGAATCGATCCATCGTGCAGGTCAAGGTGCAATAGAAGCACTTTGGAGCATATGAGGCTATATGGGAGCTAGAAGATGCCATGAGATTGGCATACCCATTTTTTCTTTTATGTATAATTGTATATACATGGTTTTTTAAACACCGAGTACAATGTTTCTTTTAAGGGGGAGGGGAATGTAACACCCTGTTTCCCCCCAAGACTGTAATTATGCTAATAAATTATACAATTATGTTTATGAAGATTGTAATTGTGTTTAATTAATGAAAACAACAAAATCGATGTCTGGGAGGGAAAAAACTTGAATGTACTGGCCATGATACACAAGTGGGAATTGATGAAGCAAGGATTTATTGAGTGGATGGGTGTGAAGAAAATGGGAAGCTTGTTTAACAAGCTAATTTATGCTTTCTAAGCATGAACTTACACCTTCTAGCATATCCGATATGAATGGATCCATGTGACCAGTTATGGAAGGTATGGGAAGTGGTTGAAGCAATTAATGGTTGTTGAAGGATTCGTCTCTTGAAGGAGGAAAGGGACAATTGAAGGAACTGACATCAGGACACCATGTATTTTCCCCTTCAAAATAGGAACTGTGGACTATGGGTTGCGTCTACAAAGAGGCTACATGAATCCTAAGAGGATGGGAGGAAGAAAAGACCAAAGGTGGAAAACACCACCAAACAATTGACAAAAGATAGATAGAGGAGAGACAACACACTCAACACATAAGAGACAGACCACCAAGAGACAAGCCGAGACAGAATATGAGAGGGCTCTAACTATTATACACTGAGAGAGTGGCATCATTCAATAGAATACGAAGGTTATCAAGGAGAGAAATAAAATGGGAAGGAAAGAGTGAGCAATAGACTCACAAAGAACGGTGTAATGAACATAAGTGTTAGGGAGCACGAGTTGAAGAAGAAGAGAGAGTTACTTGAAGAAAATAGGAAACTCATCCAACTTAATATTGATCACCCTAAGACAGAGAAGACATGGATCTAGACTGGAGAAATAGAGGGATACAACTTGGTGTTTACTGAACATAAACTAGCACTGGTAAGGGAAGGTCATCGCGAGACTATTTAGCAAAGAAGGGACTCCCTTGTGCAGAGGAAATCCAATTGAGAAACCACATGATAAACCTGTATAGATACTGAGCTCAATGGGAAGGGGGGAACTTTTTTTATTGTCAGAGGAGGAAAGAGAGTAACCTTCCTATATTGTCTTGAGATCGGAAACCACTTGATACATTCCCCTTGTGGTATCATGGCTTGGAACGAGGGTAGCGTACTATAGGAAGGAACTATATAGTATGGCATAAGTTTGGGAGGAAATGCGTTCTCTCTCAGTCAGTTGGTATTGGAAATTTCCTTTTTCAGATAAGTGCATAACTAGATTTTTTTTAAATTGTGTATGAATGATGAATATATGCAATTGCCCAAGTTAATGGAAAATGTGAATTCTTGTAATCAATTAATGGAACCTATGAATGATCGGGATATGTTTTCATTATCATTTCTTAACCTGTCAGATGTGAATTTGAATGAGGAAAGATGTTCTGTGTCCCCTAGGACCTTGTAGCCTTGGAGGAAAATTTGCAGGACATGGATAGAAAAATCATTTACGCAGTGATGGAAGTGTTCTATTGTCCAGAGAGGTTTCTATGAGGAATGGAGGACCTTGAGTTATGAGGGAACCATGATATTTATGTGTAAATATTGCAATATATGAAAGAACTTCATCTCTAATGAATTTGAAAGACCTTTGATGATCTTAGAGCAGTTTTTCGAATCCTGAAGACCTGGTGAAACCCTTGCAGAACCCTGAAAATTGGCTAAGTCCCAAATTGGCATGTTAGCTAGTGGAAAAGAAACCTAGTGTTAAGTCAAGAGAGATCCTAGTCATTGATTCGTTAGTGTGAGTATATATTAGCCCTTCTTCAGGAAAGACATCATATTTGGGAGTAGATGAGTGTCGATATTTGTATAAAGTCTGATGATGACGAAGTCCTAGAAGACGGAACGAGGACTGTTGATCTTTCGGGAATGAATTTGATAAGATATGGATTGTTGATGTGATATGAATTATCATTGGGGAATGAAAAGTTGATGAAGTAGCTGCGAGTCCATATAAGTGTCGATGACGATAAAGGCTTGATGATTGATGAGATTTGTCAATCGATATGTACGTGAAAGTCAATCTTCGCCATAGATTTTCCTCGTCACCATGTAAATGTGGAAAGGGAGGATGATGTCATGATGATGTGGCATTCCAACTTGGTATCCAACAATTTTTTGGGGTCACATGTGTCACTAGCGGAATGGTCAAGAGACTAGAGGGGTCCCTCATGGGGTTGGAAGCTCTTGTGGCTTCGACAACAACTTATACCACTAGATCTAGATGTCATTAGCTATCCACAGTTCATCGAAGGATGTCAAGCATGGGTCCAGAAGTGTGGATAGAAGCAAGTTCTAACAACAATGAGATCTTAAGGTCAGAACAAAACCATTGACCAATGGGTGAGCGAGATGAAATATTGTTTGTGGATCCTTGCGAGTCCCACCCATTCACCGTGAGAGAGGTCGGGGATTTGGACATTATTTGGTGTGCAATTCGGGTGTGCCAATATGTTAGGGACCTAACCTTCCTAACCCCTCACGTAGGTAGAATAATATATTTCCATGTAATAAATTCCAATATTAATAAGGTTTAGAAATAAGGAAGAATAAGTCAAATGTAAGAAGACCTAATATAAGCTTCCGCTTCTAGAAGGATCTTCCTCTAGATTGTTCTTTTGAATATTCATATTTAGTATAAATAGGAGTAGAGGGTATGCGAAGTTTTGTCTTGGATATTATTGTAATAGAGATATGCTCTGCTGGAGGTTTCCCCCTCAAAGAGGAAAGTGAACATTGATATCATTCATCAAGGTGCTCTTTCTAGTGTTATTCTGGTATTTTTTTAGTTATATCATTGTTGTTCTACCATTTCTAGCTAAAATATTTATGTTCATAGATGGTATCAAAGCACTTTCATTGGTAGAAAATTGTGGGTTAATTTTTTTCAGGTAGAGATGTATTCCAATGTCTTAAAGCTACAGAGATTTGTCGTTACGCACATATACCCGTGGTCGAGGAGTCATACACGTAGGAAATACAAGTGGTACTCAAGTGCACATTTTTTTCCCACCCTTGTAACCCCTATTGGTACCCCTTCGAGTGACAACGTATTCGACAACACCTATATACAAATCGACCTAGATATATTGAATCCCTCCATAGATAAACCGATCGGTCACCTGACTACTATAGTTCCACCAAGAACAACACTCGGGAAGATACTCTATAGTACCTGGGTAGTCAGGTAGTACGGCTAAGGGCACGGTCTAGCCTCCTTGGTTGGTGCCTTGAGAGATTGGGCCTAGTACTATTTTTGGACCCCACACGTATATCAAAGAGTATACCACAAGAAAAACCCTTGTCTGTAGACACCCTACATACCCTAACCCTTGGGATGAAAACAAAAACAGAACATACAATATGTATTGTCGTGCAACTGTTCCTCCTGCATTCATAGCTATCATTTTTCAAAAAATTGTTTTTTCCGTGGACCTGACCCCCTTCCAACACCCTTATTTGGGCCTTACCCATTGGATTCTGCTCGTCTCCCTAATCATCATGATAAAATTCACCCATAAACCATTTTATGTGTGGTCCCACCCGTCCCTTTTCGTTTTCCCTCTTCATCATGGCCCACACCCATAGTCAAGACTTGGAAGCTCACTTCAATTCGTTGCACTCTAATTTCACAGAGACCCAACAATAAGTGAGGAAAATCAGTGCCAATTTTTCCAACCTCAATAAAAGCATGCATTCCTCCATCGATGCCAAATTGGAAACCATCAAACAGGACCTCGCTACCCAGCTTGAATCCTTCACTACCTAGCTTGCATCCTTCACTACAATGATCTGCGCCAAGATGAATATCCTTGCAGATCTTCCCACCTCTAACCCACCTTTTCACTTTGAAGGTGAAACTTCCTCTAATTCCTAGACTTTTCATCCCCATCACTTTCAGTGTGACCTACACCTTCCGCGTGTGGATTTGACCAAATTTGATGGCTCATATCCCACTTGTTGGGTAACTCAAATGGAACATTATTTCTCTTCGTATGGCATTACAAATGAGTTGGCCAAACTCGGTTACAGTGTTCTCCATCTAGATCAAGAATGTCGGCAATGATGGCAATGGAGAAAAAATGCCCACCAAGGGTATGTGGTTTGGACACAATTTGTGGCAGAGCTTTATGAACGCTTTGAAATTGACACCAACCATTTAGGTCATTTGAAAAAGTTGAAACAATCTAGAATAGTGGAAGACTTTATAGCTTCTTTTGAGCAATTGGTTTTCCGTACAGAGGGAATGTCTGATGCTTTTTTCTGAGAATGTTTTATCAATGGCCTCAAGGATGAGATTCATGCCCATGTCCTCACGGCTCGGCCTCAGAGCTGGGTGGAAGCTACCAAAAGAGATAAGGAAGCACAATAGGTTGTCTCTTCTCAAACCCAAAAACCCTCCTTTATTCCTCGCACTAAACCAATCACTCCCATTCCTCCTTCTACTCCACTAAATATCCATAAATTGACCAAGGCATAAATGGATGAATGCCAACTCAAAGGCCTTTGTTATAAATGTGATGACAAATAATTTTCTGGGCACAAGTGTAAGGAACAAAATATTTTGATGGCCATCTCTGAGGATGTTTCGGAAGACGATGTTGAGGCCTCCCTTGTGGCCAAGTCACCTGAACCCACTGACATGACCCCACCCTCTGACCCTCCCGAAGTCAAACCGGTCATATCCATGAGTGCTCTCACTGGGTTCTCTGCTCCCCAAACCCTCAAGATAATTGGTTACATTAAGCATCAAAAGGTAATCATTCTTGTTGGCAGTGGAAACACACATAATTTTGTTCATTTCTCGATAAACTAATTGCTATATTTGTGTCGTCGATAATTTTCAAATCATGATTGTCGATGGCGGGTTCATGAAGTGTGGGGGGCATTGTGAAAATGTGTGTCTCCAAATTGGTCAGTACCGCATGAAATCTCATATGTTTGCTATCTACATGGGAGGTTGTGACATTGTGTTGGGTACAAAATGGCTACAGACTCTGGGTCCCATTCTCGTGGATTTTAAGGAATTAACCATGCAATTCCACCAGGAGGGCCAAAAATATAAGTTCCAAGGAATCACCATCAGTTCCCCGAAGATCATCTGTTCCCATTGCATGAGAAAGCTCCCAAAAAAAGGTCATTCTAGCATTATTGCACAACTCCATGCCATTCAAGCCACTGAGACACCTTTTGTGCCACCAGACCTTCAATCCATCCTCTCCAAACACCAAGTTGTTTTTTCCACTCCCCAGGGACTTCCTCCTTCCTGTGGTGTTCATAATCATTCCATTCCCCTTGTCCCCGAAATCCTTCCTCCCAATCTTCGTCCCTCTTGTCATCCCTTTTAAGAAAAAAATGAAATTGAGAAAATTGTTCAAGAATTTCTCACTGCATGAGTTATCCGATATAGTACAAGCCCCTAATCTTCTCCTGTGGTCATGGTCCTTAAGAAAGAAGGTTCTTGGCACATGTGTCCTAACTTCTGCGCCCTCAACAAACTCACCATCAAAGACAAATTTCCCACTCCTGCCATTGATGACCTCTTGGATGAATTGAGTGGTGCCCAGTTCTTTACTAAACTTCTACCAACAGATACGTATGAACGAGGCGAACATTCCTAAGACTTCATTTTGAACACATGAGGGCCACTATGAGTTTTTGGTCAGGCCCTTTGTCTCTTGTAATGCTCCCTCCACTTTCCAAAGCCTCATGAATCATGTCTTCCATCCTTTTCTTCATCATTTTGTCTTATTTTTCTTTGATGATATCCTCATTTACAATAAAACATGGACAACCCATCTTGCTCATGTGGATCAAGTTCTACATCTACTCTCCCAGCACCAACTTTTCCTCAAACAATCTAAATGTTCTTTTGGATCCTCAGAAGTCGAGTACTTGGGTCATATTGTTGGCAAGGCAAGTGTTAGGGTGGATGCTAAAAAGATTGAAGCTGTGAAGGATTGGCCTCGGCCAAAGACTCTCAAAATATTGTGTGGATTTTTGGGTTTAACGGGATATTATCGCAAGTTTTTTAAGAATTACAGAAAGATTGTGGCACCTCTCACTGCTCTCCTTAAAAATAATTCTTTCACTTGGAATCCTGCAACTAATGAGGCCTTTCAAACCTTGAAGGTGTCCATGTGCACCACTCCAGTCCTGGCCCTCCCTGATTTCACAAAGACCTTTGTCCTAGAATGTGATGCTTCTGGGAGAGGAATTGGAGCAGTCCTTATGAAATATGGTTTCCCTTTGGCCTTTACCAGCAAACAACTGTCAGAGAGTAATTTGGGCAAATCAATCTATGGAAATGAAATGTTGGCTATTCTACATGCAGTGGATCTTTGACACCCTTATCTCTTGGGGAAGCGCTTCCAAATTAAGATAGATAATCAAAGCCTCAAGTATTTTATAGAAAAATTCTCTTCCTCCCTAGAGAAACAAAAATGGGTGACTAAGCTCTTTGGATATGATTATGAGATCATTTACAAGAAAGGCAAAGACATTGTGGTTGTTGATGCAGTTTCAAGAAAATATGAAGATGAAGGGTCCCTTTTTTCCCTCTCCTTCATTGTCGTAGATTGGATCCAAGATGTTTGCCATGAATGGATACACGATCCCAAAAATTTTCATATGATCCAACAATTGTAGGCCAATTCTCCAGTTTATTCAGGGTACTCTTGGCACAATGATGAGATTCGCTACAAAAGATGTTTGTAATTAAGTAAAAGTTTAAAACTTAAATCCACGGTACTTTCTGAGCTTCATGCTCCACCCACAGCTAGGCACCCACAGTGATAGGTCACCCTATTATTACGTCAATATTTCCTCACTTGCCTTGGGAATTGGGAAAGTACATATTGCGCGATAACATTTTTGGCATCGTTTTTGGGGAACATCGAGTCAATCTTCCTAGAACGAAACTTTTTGGTAAGCCTTTATCCAAATCCTTTTTCTTCACAAATCTTACCTAGCGACTCCACTGAGGGTGATCCCCTCAACCCTTTGATAATTTCAAGAATATTATCTGGTGACTCCACAAAGTTCAGGGAGATATACCAATCCTCCTAGGTCTTATAGAAGAAATCCCCCTTGAGACTCTCCTATAGTAAAATCATTATTCAGAGGCAATATTCCATTAAACACAAAGTCTAACACCCAAACTCAACCCTTAATCCAAATCAAGCTAATAACCAGAAAAAATGGTCATCCAAACTTTTTAAACCATTAGATATGACAAACATTCTGAGATACCCTAGGTAAATGCCCCCTAGGTATGAGAAGTGGCTGCCTAAATTCACTAGTAATGATGTATTCAATGTTGAGGACCATATGAGCAGTTTATGGGCCTTCTTTTAGCTTCATCCTATCAGTGATGATGCTAAAGATTTAGAAATGAAATGATGGTGTTATAATATGGTATAACGGTCTCTCTGACGCTAATATTACATCTATGGATAAGTTATATGAAGTGTTCCTCAAAATATGGAGTGTCAAGGAAGACCCTAACATGCTGCTAATAAGGATCAATAACATCACAAAGGTAGAGAATGAAACTGTTAGGGAATTTCATGATAAGTTTGAAATGTTAATACAATAGATCCCACCAAGCCATCACCCTTCAAATAATTTTATTCTCTTTGTCTACACTAGAGCCTTTACAGGAAAAATAGGTTTCCTCCTTAGAGACAAAGCTCCTAGAACAATCCAAGAAGCCCAAGAAATGGCTACGAAAATTGAAATTAACCTATCATCATCCAAAGTAGAACCTTTCTCTGCCCAAAGAGTCAAAATGGATTCTAAAACCAAAGTAGTCCACAATGATGAGTCTGCTTCAGATATTGACGCTAGCTTGGAGAAGATACAATTGACTATAGATGGCATGGTAAAAAACCCAAGAATTAATGATGAATAGGATTTTCGATATAGAGATAGCCCAACAACAAACTCCTAGACCTCCTTATAAGGAGAAATTCCAAAGGGGTACTCAAGGTTTCAAGCCTAAGAATGATCAAGAAGTCCCTAATATTTTATCCCCAAAAAACATGGTAGAGGAGAACCCGTGGTGTTTACAATGCAGAGAGTCACATTGGGAGCATGAATTCCCTCTAAATAATGGTGAGCATGATCAAGTGAATATTATCGATCATACCATTGAGGGGCCACAACATTGTCTTAATATCACACTTGAAGAACATGAAGAAGGAATAAAGGAAGCAACCAAGAAGGATAAGATGGAGGTAATCAATAACCTTGACCTAGAATCAAGAAAAAGTTAAAAAAAAAAAAGAATTCCAAGTGTATACTAGAAAAAAAAGGATGAACCGACCTCTCTCTACTGGACCTACAACTTCACAGCCAAAACCTCCACCTATGAACATACTCCTTCCTAAAACATCTCCTAAGAATAACAACATTGACTTGAATTTTGATTTGGAAGGTGCATTGGCCAAAATGCATGTGACCATCCCATTGAGGGAAGTTATCAAAGTTCCATCCATGAAAGAAAGGTTCAATTCTTTTTTTTAACGTAGCAGATGAACCAATGGACCCTCCTATTATGTTACAAGAAGACCATTTTAGGGTTCAATATGATGGACACCCACCCTTCTTCATGTCATTACTAATGAATAACAAATGTCTTAATAATTGTATGCTTGACTCAAGAGCGGGTGCTAACATGATGTCTTTGAAAGTCATGGAGAAAATAGGCCTAAAGGCTACACGGCCTTATAGAAATGTGTGTGGTTTTGAATCTAGGGCCATACCCATCGATGGGGTAGTTGAGAAGGTTGAAGTACGCCTTGGTAAATATCCTCAGAGAGTGATCCATATGGATATTGTGGTGGTGGACGTCCCTGATGTATGGGGAAGGATTTTGTCCAAGAAGTTTGTTGCAATGTTGGGTGGTACAATAGAGATGAATATAACTTATATAGATGTGCCTATGCAAAATGGGACAATTGAACGCCTTCCAAATATGCCAATGGCCAAGGCCCATGTACAAGAAATTAACAATGATATCGAGATCAATGAAACATATGAGTTGATCAAGGAAAACCTTCCTATATTTTCTCCATAGGATTTTTCCTTTCACTTCAGAGGAATATTTTGATGAGATACAATGGCCAAAGAGATAAGAGTATCAACACCTCTTAGATAAATATAAGGATAAAGAAGTTGGAACTGTCAAGTTACTAAAGAAAGGGGATGATGACATATTCATTAAACCAAGTCAATAAGAAGTCCTTACAGTTGAATCCCACCCTCCTCCCTCAAGACAATATACTAGAGTTATAGAGGGAACAACCAAGTTTTAAGCAAAGTAGTATTAAGAGGGAGATACGGTATGGATGTGGGACACAAAGAAAGGAGAGCCTAACAATGTTAAAAGGAATGCACAATTTTGGCTTGGACCTTCCAGAATCAGAATGAAAGCAGTCAACAATACCTACTATTTTTCTACTTTGGAAGGAAGCAAAAGTCCATTACCAGTTAGTGGATGCCTCCTCAAACCCCATCATGGGGAAAATAATTGACTTCACAGGTAAGTACAGGAAAGTTAGATTAGGTAGGCATTTGGATCCATTGTATATACCATCTGCATATCATGATAGCATAGTTATAGTTTCATTTTCATATTGTATTTCTCCATTATGTATATATTCATGCTCATTATCATATCTTATATTAGAGATATTATTATATCATATATGAACAAGAGTTTATATCACCACCCTAAGGATTACTAATACATTTTTTTGAGATTTAGCAGGTACATGTCATACCAGAGATGTTGAGGTTCTCATGCGCTCTATGGTGAGAACATGACCCCGAGTTGGAGCCATATGTTATCCCCTACCCTAGGGATAACTAAGGAGATCATGTCTCGAGGCCCACAGGTCCTAGACATGGAGTGTCGAGAGCCGAATAACTTGAGAATGGCCCCAGAGGGCCCCTCTTTTCTTCAATGCATCCTATTTATCAGCAGCAACAATGTCCATCCCACTAACCTGGTCCTAAATTAGCAGTAAGTCTTACTCCATGAGGTAATTAGTCTGAGTATCATGGTATGTATCACTCTGATTATTGAAGCACTTGAATATGTTCCATTGAATTCTCCTTCATTTCATAATGTTTTCTTGGAAATTATGCTCTTTGACTTCTTCATACCTGGAAGGGTGACATGATGCCCTAGTAATTTGATCTCCCTTTAGGATGGGTTGTCATTGGTTGGGTCTGTGAAAGGTCATCGTCCATTCCCTCCATACTTACAAATTTCCATATTTATTCATCTCATATCCCCCTACCTTTGTTCGGGCATTGGTATTTTCCACACTAGGAAGGGTTGTACCTTTCCTTGTGGGAAGAAGGGGCTAAAGGCCCAGAGGGTAAAAGTAGTTGTCAAGAGTTAAAATCCAAAGATGAAACCTTTGAGATGCTTCACCCATGGATTCCCGAGAAAGCAGTAAAAATATTCTCAGTAAGAAAAGGGAACCTATAAGATAAATAAACACTCAAGGTAGTAGTTGGCGGATAGGAGATCTCATCACGAGACAACCTATTATGACCATGGCATGTACTGGTATAACACTACCATCTATCTGGTCATAATAGATGGTAGTGTTATACCGCTACATGCCCATGGTCACGAGGAGCCAGTTGGAATGGACACTACATCTGTGTCCTCTACACAACGCCTCTCTTTGCAGTAGAAGCAAGTGGACGGGATTGTGGAAGAATACAAAGACATCTTCGTCTCACCTACAAGGGTACCGACACACTACCAAGTCAAGCATTCAATTGATCTGACCCCCAACACACCTCTACCTAATGGACTAGTATATCGATGCTCGTTGATGGAGAATGACAAAATTAGGCATCAAATCCAAGAGCTTCTTCAAAAGGGGCACATTAGACCCAACTCCTCCCCTTGCGGAAGCCCAATTGTACCGGTGCAAAAAAAGGACGGGACTTGGCGACACTGCATTGATTACATATCCTTAAACAAAATCATAGTCAGGAACTGCTATCCCATTCCCGGCATTGATGACCTTCTTGACCAGCTAAAGGAGGAAAATGTCTTCAACAAGATTGACCCGAAGTCTGGCTACCATCAGGTTCCCATCGAACCAACGAATGTCTGGAAGATAGCCTTCAAGTCTAAGGAAGGTCTCTACGAATGGCTAGTCATGCCCTTTGGCTTAACAAATGCACCAACCACTTTCATGAGTTTGATGGATGATGTATTGAGACCCTTCACCAACAACTTTGTGGTAGTATATTTGGATGACATCCTCATCTTCAACAGANTCAGTAGAACATGGGAGGAGCACATGCGACATATTCAGCAGGTTTTGAGCACTCTACGACAACACAAGCTTTATGCCAACTTGGAAAAATTCTCTTTTGGAATGAACATGGTCCAATACCTAGGCTACATTGTTGATGAGCATGGGGTACATGTTGATCCAACTAATATCCAATTCATCCATCACTGGCCAGCCCCGAACACACTGACCGAGCTTCAGATCTTCTTAGGACTCACTAATTTTTACCGACGGTTCGTGTTGGGATTCTCCCATATTTCCTGGGCCCTTATCCAGGTGACCAAGGGAGGTGGTAGGGCCAAGGTCATATGGGGGAAGGAGTATAAATTAGCATTTGAAGATCTGAAACATTGTTTGTGCTCAACTCCCATACTCTCCTTGCCCGATCCGCAACAAGCATTCAAGATTGAGACTGATGCATATGACTATGTTGTGGGCGTAGTTCTCACTCAACACGGGCATCCAGTGCCATACCATAGTGAGACACTCTCCGATGTTGTCCATAAATACACCACCTATGATAAGGAAATGTATTCCATTGTACACACCTGTCGTCAATGGAAACATTACATTCTGGGGACAGAGACGATCATACACATTGATCACAAGCCTCTGTAGTTCATACAGACACAAGGGAAATTGTAGAATGACTTCCATCAGAAGTGGTCCACCTACTTGCAACAATTCCATCTCAACATCAAGTATAAGACATGTACCTCCAATCGTGTCGTTGACTGCCTTAGTCAGCCTCATGTGGCTGCACTTACCACTGTGCTACATTCTTGTGGACATGAAACATCAAAGTGACCCCAAATTTACCAGCAAGATCTAGACTTCAACACCACATATCAGCTCTTTGGTACATGAACCACTGTCACTGATTTTCACATTCAGGGCAGACTCTTATTCCACCTAGGCCATCTATGTGTTCCTACAAGCGAATGTGCAAAGCTGATTTGGGAAGCCCACTACAGTCAGGTGGCAAGAAATTTTAGTGTAGAGAAAACTATGGTCGTCCTACATAAACATTTTTATTGGCCAAAACATCGACTGGATGTCAGCAAGTATATCAGATCTTGCATTGTTTGTTCCATTGACAAGCCAACCATCAAGAAGCAAGGCTTATACACCCCTCTGCCTATTCCTGAGAAGCAGTGGGAGTCCATCTCCATGGATTACATCTCTGGTTTGTCGACCACCAAGCACGGAAATGACTGTGTGTTTGTGGTCATTGATCTATTTTCGAAGATGGCCATCCTCATAGCCTATAAGAAGACTTTCACAGCGGCCAATACTGCCAAGCTCTTTTTCGAACGAGTTTGGGTACACTTTGGGATACCACATACCATCATCTCCGACCGAGACATCAGGTTCCTCAACACCTTTTGGTCGAGTCTCGGGTCTCTATTGGACACCAAGCTCACAAAATCCACTTCTTTCCACCCCCAAACCAATGTCCAAATCGAGGTCGTCAATCGAATGATTGTGCACATCCTGCGCATGTACAACTCTAAGCATCCTTGTACATGGGATGACAATCTCCCATATGTCCAACACAGTTACAACAGAGCTCTCCATAGTTCCACTGGCCATAGCCCATTTCAAGTGGTTCTGGGATTCCAACCCTTGGGACCCATTGACATTGCACTTCCTCTTGCCACCACACAAACAGACTCTTCCCTTGATCAGTCTACAATCGACAAAGCCACTAGATTCATTGAGAGGATTCAGTACATCTACCAACAGGTCCAGGAGATTTTGCAGAAATCCAATTCTAAGTACAAATAGTGCCATGATAAACACAGGGTACCACACCAGTTTCAGGTTGGCGACAAATTCTGGTTACATTTGTAGAAGGAGCGTATCATCGAGCCCCACCAGAAGCTTCAACCACTTCATTATGGGCCTTACACTATCACCAGGGTTGTGGGTAGCAATGATTTTGAGCTAAAAACTCTACCCTTCCTTGGTCTGCATCCAATATTTAATGTGGACCTCCTTCGGCCATATTTCCCACCATTATTGGGCACCTCTAAGATCACCCAACAACTGACACCAACAGAGATCAAACCTGATTGCATGGAACACACATCCATCGATCAGATAGTGGACACATAGGTCAAGGGCACTCGCCAGCAACAAATCCTACTTTATCGGGTTGTCAAGGCAGGGAAACTCCTACACCAAGGCAAGTGGCTCACTCGGGGCCAAATCTAGCAGAAGTTTCCTCACCTGATGGGGGAAATCAACGAAATGGATACCATTACCTCCTAAAGGGGGAGGATTGATCTAGATGGATATTGGTGGCCACCCACCTATTCCAACTAGCTCCCTGTGTCCATTTTTTTTCAACACGTCTTTACGTACTGCTTTATAATTGCGATTTCTACACTTATTGGGTTCTCTGAAGCCTCACACATTCTCTATGTGGACACGGGTGGCCTCTCACCTAATCCAACTGGCCTATTTTTTATGTTTTCATATCAACACATCTTGTTGTACTTTCAGGGTTGTTTTGAGGCGCTAAACATTGTTTTTTTGACTCACCATAGTCAGACTATNAGGTCATATGCAAAAGTTATGACCCTAGGAAGTTGAGGTATCAAATTACACCAACTTACGCATAGGGCCCACATGACTTTTTGCGTTTCACCTTCTAGGGTTAGGTTTTTGGATGTCTATGGTTTTGGCATTCATGCGTAATATGAAAAGGGCCTATGGAGCCTCATTGTAATCCATTCTACTCAGACGGATGCATGTAGCAACCACATCTCTTCTCATAGATAGCTACCACCATTCGAGCAAGTTTCAGTTCTGCAGTTTTACGGTTTCATCCTATTTCATTATTTAATAGAAGATAGTGTTCACTAAATATTTGTGTTATTCTTCCTATCTCCGTGTTTATGGTATTAAGTCTATAATCATTTCGTTCTTCTCCTAAATTCAGATCATCGATGGACAAGTACACACAGGGGAATGATTAGCTCGGACCTTCATGGGGCTGAAATCTCACAGATGGATGTTGTAACCCCAACTAGGGGAAATAAGACATTAGAGATTTGCACTTTCCGTTGGAGACACCCTAGAATACCTAGACCCAGGAAGATCTTTCTCTTCCACTTGGACATTGACCTTTGAGAGCCCATGACATCACCATCATGACCCTGGACATCATCTAGAGCTAGGGTTTTCATTTTTGAGAGAAATTGTGAGCTAGTTGGCACGTGTGGGAATCATCTAGAGCCTTTGGAAGCCAAACGTTCTGCATATGGAGCCCAATTTTCCACCTTAGGGGAGGATCAATGTCACCCTAGAAGGGCATGACATCACCCTTGGAGATGATTTTAGATGTTGATTAATTTTATTTATGTAAA
Source organism: Picea mariana (assembly GCA_032191745.1). NCBI lineage: Eukaryota > Viridiplantae > Streptophyta > Pinopsida > Pinales > Pinaceae > Picea > Picea mariana. The sequence continues at coordinate 171,200 of JASDQU010010616.1, read as the reverse complement.
AATTGCATTTTGATGTAAATTGGCCATGCCAACCTTTTATTTGACCTAAATTTAATTGAAGGTCAAAGTTTTGTATAAATAGAGATAAATTACTCTCATTTTTTCATCATAGCTCCTCACACAAGAGAGAGTGGTCTGGAATTTTCTCCCTACTTAGGAGTTATTGGCTGAAATAGGGAGGCGCACTTGTCTTGGAGGCTAAAATTTGCAACTTGGATAATTTCTTAGTGAAGTTACTTGGCAATCTAGTGTTTTATTGCTTGATTATTCTTGGTGAAGTAAGTAAATCTGAAATTTTCATTTCATTTTGAATGGTTATGGTATATTGCTTATTCATGTTAAATATTATGAAATTGCTTGCTTGAAAAACCCTATGAGTAAAGGACTTAAGATACTACTTCTTTGCTCTTCATTTGCTAGACTTTACTAAAGTGATTTGACCTAGATAAACTTTTAAAGCCCTAAAATACTAGAACTTTAGAATCCATTGTCTAGTTATTGTTGCTCTTAATATATTTCAATGGTCTAAGGAGGAGGAAGGCTCTAGGGGATAGAATTGCATACTCTCTGGTATCTCACCCCCTTAAAGTTTGGATCCCAGAAGACTTAAAGTGCTAACTCTTATAAGATCCATTCTTCACTCAGACAAGTATAATCATTTTTGTTACTACTTCCAAGTGAAATCTGTCACCTATTGACTCCATTACCCCATAAAGGCACTAGTCCACCTGCTTTAGTGAATGATTGATCAAACAAACACTCAAACTCACTTCCTTGAAGTTTTTGCTAACTTCTACTAACTCTAAACTAGACTAATTCACTAGTTAACTTGTTGTTGTTGCAAATCACTGCTACAGCCATACTAATTTACATTGATTTTTTGCATGCACCTACATAACTTGGATCTAACTCACTCAGAAATTGCTTGTGATAATTTTCAAACAATCTACTTGATAACTGCTAAGTTTACATGATGTTTTCTTGCAATTATGAGCACTAATACTTTTTGTTGTTACAAAATATTTCTACAACCATCTAACTACAACAAATTCTCTATAAAATTGACATTTAATGCTATCTAGACATTGCAAAAATTGCTTGTGACAATTGATTATCATTCTGCTTGGTTGAAGCTACCTTTTCATTGTCTTTTCAAGAAATTCCAAGGCATATTTTTTGCAGTTGTTATAAAATACTTATTGTTGTTGTAAACTTTCATATTGCTGCATTTTTACATCAACTAGTTTATATTTTGAAGGTTCATGGTCTTATGAAGAGCTAACATCATTTTGTACTTGAAAATTGCCATATTTTTTTTCTGTCTTGTTCTGGGCAAGTACACTTCATCTTTACTATTGCTTCATCTCTTAAAGACCTAAAGAACCTTTTGACTTGATTGACCATTGAGAGGGGGTTATTCTTGCATCCTTGCCTTAGTTTCATCACTCCTTTAGGTCATTGGGGACGTATCCCTTGGGGTAATCTTGATATACTCCTAACCAGAAAGGGGTTTCCTATTATGGTGACAATGAAAGGTTGCCCCCTTGTTACGCCAATCTTGCCTCACTTTCCTTTTACTTTGGGCAAGTACAGATTGTGCGATAAAAATTTTAGCATCGTTGTTGGGGAACATCGAGTCAATCTTCCTCGAATGACACTTTTTGGTAAGCCTTTATCCAAATCCTTTTATTTCAAAAATATTACATGGTGACTCCAATGAGGGTGTGTTATAATATAGAAGATGGTGTGCTCATTTTACCATTGACGATACCCTCGTCACCCAACCACAGGCCGAAGCCTCCCTCCGAGCACCTTAACCTTGACCTGAGAATTCCTCTGGAAGCAAACCCTAGGCTAGATAGCCAAACAAAGAGTAGCGCATCAATCCCTAAGGATAGCGCATCACAAAAGACTGATCAGATGTTCCAAACCCTAGCCAAGAGATATTCAAGCCAATACTGAAACTAGTTGTTGCTGCAGCTGCACCTGCAACCCTCCAAACCTGCACACCAGACTGCAACTGCAGTGCGCACCAACTAGGAAAACTGTAGTCCTGAGATGATACAAATGAGAACTGGTGCCCTGTATTTATAGTAATCCTGCTAGTTTGTTGGGGCCGACTTCTCCTTCTGGGTATGTGTCTGTTCAGTATATTATTATTAATTCTGGCCGACTTCTTCTCTTGGAGGTTAATAGCCTAATATAAATTATCTTCTTGAGCCGACAAGGCTTCTAGGGTTATTGGCCAACTCATTAGGATTTCTCTTGCTTCCCGGAGTCTTCTATTCTCGTCAGGTTCACACGTGGGGGTAAATACCTCCCGCAGCTAGCATAATATTAACAGTCCCCTTGTGTTTGTGAGCCTCTAAACACAAGAGGGAAATACTTTGTACCATGTACCATGTACTTTATGTCTAATTTCACTTTGACTTAGGAGATTTAAGTCAAAAGTAAAATTTGGTCATTTTAGCCTAAAATGACAATTAATTCACTTTGTGGGTGAATTGAGGGACATAAAGTGAAACTATGGAAACTTAAGTAAAGTGGGTTTTGAGTTGAGATACTTTTGAGATGATCTCAACCATTGACTAGGGATGAGATGAGATGATCTCATCCACACATACTTTAGGTTTCCTTATGCTTCCTTAAGGAGGGCACAAGGGCAAAGGAGAGGCTCATTATTCCTTGTTATGTTCACCAAGAGAGTTGGGAGAGGAGCATGAGGGTGAGGTTGGATGCATTGAGTGAGGAAAACTTGGGCACCCACATTCATGGTGGTAGCCAGCAAGCGTAGTCCTTCATTTATTTGTGGAGCTAGTTCTTGCTAGGAGGAGGGTGCACAGCTAGCAGGGAGGACTTGCAGAGGTCATTCTGCGTTGAGGACAGTTTCAATGGAGAGCTACAGCACAGATTCAGAGTACTCTGGGAGGGTTTCTCCATCAGAGCTTCCAGTTGGCAGAGAGCTTCAGTTCAGTAGTTTTGGCAACTTGTGAGGAGGGCGCATCTTTTTCATTTGGACTTGTGTTTCAGCTTGGCTCAAGCTGCTATTGTATTAGGTTCATCTATTTATTGTACTTGTTGTATTCCACCTTCTTTTCTCCACATATATACACTCATATTCCAAACTAGTTTTCCCCGGGGGGGATTTATCCAGGGTCGTGTTGACAAAAAATACATGTGTTCATTTTCATGTATGCTAGTGTTTAGAACAGCATTATTTCAGCTCTAAAAGATCTCTAGGTGTGCTTGTTATATAGCTTATGGTATGCATGTGCTAACATCTTATGACAAAACTACATGCTAGAGCACCTATATCGCCTATGTAACCGTAACAGAACAGCAAAGAAGTCACTAAACAGTTTTCTGTTATAAAGCAGCAGCAAACCCTTGTTTGACAGTTGAAACTTAAAGCCAACTTGAGGCCAAAGACAGACCTAGTTGGCAGCTTGTTAGGACCTGGAAAATCTTCATTGCTGTCCAAACTTGTCAGAGCTTTTTTCTTCCTAAGAATTTTGATGATAAAGGCAGGATTTTATTAGCGACTATTACACGATTTTCATGTGTGTAACTTCTATTTCCTTAGACTTTCATGTGTTATAGATCTCGTTCTTGATAAGGCTTGAGTGAATAAGCCTCGATTATCTTCTACCTGATTCGTCTTCTATCTTTTCCTTTTCTTTGACTCCATTGAAGACACTGGTTATTGATTCTAATCTCTTACTCTCCGCATTTTAAACGAATTTTGATATCAAACAACAAACACTTTGCATCTTAGGCATATTAGATTACACATATAGGTCATTTTTCATTCTGTTTTAGACAAATTACAGCAAGATTAGCTCAGTGTAAATTATATTTTATCGCAGAAATACAGAGAAACCTTACGATTCTCTCGGTTTCTATGAACTCAAAACATAAAAAATACAAAATACTATAAAAGACATAAAAGACAGCCTTTAAATTCCTAAAAACAGTCATAATTAGCTACTGTATTTTCCATTTTCGCATTTAGAAAAAGGGTGTTTAATCATTATAGTTTCATTGGGTTGCATGCCCAACTTCATATTAATTTTCTGCATCAGTTCCTGTGTCATTTTCAGCCACAAAACAGAAATTACAGCTTGCTGTAAATTCTGTTTTGTTACTTTAATGGTATCTTTTTCAAGGCATAATTGCATTAGGTTTTGTCCTTTCACTCAGTCAAAAATTGCATCTTTTGCCGTGCATTTTTAGTCCTTAAAACATTTATTACTAGTTTTTTGCACCTTATGTGCAGATTTGTTTAGGGCAGCAAGTTCTGATTTTGATTTTAAGTTTTACTAATCGTTTGTTGCATCATAGTTTGACTCCTAAAATCATCTAGCAATAGCCCCTGTGGTTAGCAAGCACTAACCTAAATTGTAGGGAAAGAGTACATGGTGACAATGTACTATTTCCAGTTACTTTGCAACCAGATGGTTTCAACTGATAACATTTTGGCACCATTGCCGAGGAGCGAGCCAAGCTTCTGTTGAAAAACTAATGCATGTAGGTAAATTTAAAAATTTACAGCATACAACCAACATACCAATACATTTTGCATATATCAGGATCACTGAAAGTGAGACAATCACAAAGATAACACAAGTATACCCTGGGAAACCCTCTTGGGGTAGAAAACCCAGCCAAAACTTCTCGTTAGATTCTCCAACAAAGTACAATACCAGTACAAGACTTTAGAGTAACTAGCTAGGACTCAGAGGGATGAAACAATACCTCTATTTCAGCACTTACAAACTTCACAAATAGTTGAACTAACACTTATAGTAACAGCTTGACAAACTCACCAAAATATAACTGACCTTCCTTCTTTCTGTAGCAGAGTTATGGCAGCTTTAACATAGTATTTGTAGCAGCCTTATATCAGCAAGGAACAACATAAGACTTCAACAAGAATAGACTGCTAGTATCAGTAGTATATTTCAACAACTAGCTGCCATATACCAGCAGAAGACTCCAGCAACTAGCAGCCATATACCAACAGAAAATTCCAGTAGATATCAGTCATATACCAGCAGAAAATACTTCAACAAATAGATGCCTTGCCTCAACAAAAGACTCCAGCAAAACAAATGTATGTAAATGGTAAGTGAATGCCCATTTTTATAGGTTGGTTTGGCTTCCCTAAGCAGACCCCTAAAAATGTATGACAGTTGTATAACAGTTATCATACCTGCCCTCCTTTGGCTGCCAAGAGTCACCTCCTAAAGTTCCCAAGAGCCACCTCCTAATGCTCCCAAAGGTCACTTCCTTTGTCTCTTCTAGAGGCTGCCCTAAATTGTTGTCTTAGGATTGTATGACAGTTGTTATACAGCTGTCATACCACCACTGTAAGCAACCCCCCTAAGCTGGCCACTCCAACCATCCTAAGCAGCCCTCTTAAGCAGCCTCCCTAAGCTAGCCACTACAACCTCCCTAAGCAGCCCTCTTAGAGGTGCTATGAGGTTGACACATGGCATATGGTTGTTTTGGCATAAGGTTGACACTTGTCATGTGTTTGATGCTTGACATAAAGTTAACACTATATCAAAACTTTATTTACATGGTTAGTTACAATAGGGAAAATAGCTTCCAAAGCTCTATAATTCAACACTCCCTCTTAGCAAGGAAGGTATTTTCCTAGTACCAATTGTTACATCCATTTGTCTTTACTTGGCTATTGACTTGTTNTTACATGGTTAGTTACAATAGGGAAAATAGCTTCCAAAGCTATATAATTCAACACTCCCTCTTAGCAAGGAAGGCATTTTCCTAGTACCAACTGTTACATCCATTTGTCTTTACTTGGCTATTGACTTGTTGATCTATGTAGAATCTATTCATCAAGAGAAGTTGTGTATCCATAGCTAGCATTGGGATCAGTAGCATCTCTAGTGAGCACACTGTTGTCATTACAGGATTTTTATTCACTCAGTTCACCAAGAACTGTTTGTGCAGTTCACCAAGAACTGTCCTACTAGCCATATGCTACAGGAAGCTATACAGTTCACCAAGAACTATCTTACTCAATGCCAGTCCTTTTTCATATTGGATGAGTAATCTTAGAGCCAGTCCTTTTTCATACTGGATAAGAATAAAATAGAATAGTCCACATCCTAACTGTAAATGACTTGCCCTGCTACTGTCACCAGAATCCCATATGCAACTCTAGACATAGTAGCTCTAATAGAAGTGTATCTTGCCACAGGAGCAAAGGTTTCTTCGTAATCTATTCCCTCTTTCTGAGAGAACCCACGAGCTACAAACTTTGCTTTGAATTTCTCAATACTACCATCCGCAACATGCTTGATTTTGTATAACCATTTAGATGTTATCACATATTTTTCTTTTGGTCTCAAAACTATGTCCCAAACATTATTTTTCATAATTGATTGATATTCTTCAATCATGGCATCCTGCCACATTTTCTTCTCAGCGGCTTCTTCATAGCTGGAAGGTTCTACATCAATGATGTTAGACACAAGTGCAACATAGTTGGAATATAATCGAGGTCTTTTACTTTCTCTAAAAGTCTTATTTGGGGCAACATACCTTTTTGCATCTTGAATGAGTTCACGAGGTCAACCTGGTTTTCTCTGATATGTAATCACTTCTATGGGTGAATCAGCAAGTTTATGAGGCTCCATCATATCATGATTCTCAGGCTCAAGCTCTTCTTCTTCTGTATCTGGTACTTTAGAAGTTGTAGGTTCCTCATCATTTACCTCATCTACATAATTTCTTTTTGATTTGCAGAAAGATGCATCTTCATCAAAGATAACATCTCTGTTGATCTCAATCTTTTTGTATCAATGGACATATACTCTATATGTCTTTGATGTTTCGCTGTATCTGACAAATATAACCTTCTTACTTGAAGGATCCAACTTTTTCCTTTTGTCCTTGGGAATATGAATACACACTGGACAACCAAATATCCTTAGGTGACTAACCTCCGAAACTTTTCCAGAAAACACTTCTTCTGGAGTTATATTTTCAAGAACTTTATGAGGACTTTTGTTCTGTACATATACAGCAGTCCTTGTTGCTTCTGCCCAAAGGTACATTGATAAGTCTTGATCATGAATCATGGCTTTAACTGCTTCCATAACTGATCGGTTCTTTCTTTCTGCAACACCATTTTGCTGAGGATTGTATGGAGTAGAAAGATCCCTCTTGATCCCAACTTCTCTATAGAATTCCTTGAATTCACCAGATGTGAATTCTCCTCCATTATCAGATCTTAAAACCTTTATTTTTCTCTCGGAAAGATTTTCAACAAGAAATTTAAATTCCTTAAACTTAATAAAGACTTCATCTTTATTCTTTAAGAAATAAATCCAAGTTTTGCAAGAAAAGTCATCAATAAAAGAAACATAGTAAACATACCCGCTGAGTGAAGTGGCTGACATAGATCCACACACATCTGAATGAATTAGATCCATAACTCCTTTTGCTTTACTGTCACTTCTTGGAAAAGGCTTTTTCACGTTCTTTCTTTGTGCACATCCTTTACACACACCATTGTGGAACACTTGAATTTCTGGAAGGCCTTTCACAATCTTGCTGACAACTGGCAAGGCTTTATAGTGAATATGAGCGAACCTTCTATGCCACAGCTCGCATGGGTTTATAGTACTGTGTACTAAGGCTTGATCTACCTTTCCTTTTAACTTGTATAACCCATCTTCATGTATACCAATTATAATAGCATCATCAATAGTCTTTCCTCTCAGCCACATAAGAACTTGGCCATCAACAAAAGCTACTCGGAATCCTTTCTCTTCCAATCCTGAAATAGATAGGAGGTTCTTTTGCAGACCAGGTACATATAAAAAAAATTCATTTTCAAATGTTTTCCTAAATCTAAGTTGTAAAAAGAATTCCCTATGCCCTTAATAGGATAGGAAGAGTTATCACCCAGTCTCACCTGATGAGAAGAATCTTTCTTAGTCAGATTTGAAAGAGAGTCTTTAAAACTAGTCATGTGCCTGGAGGCATCACTATCCACAAGCCATGTTTCATCATCATAATTTACTGAATTAGTAAGAAATGCCACCAAAACATACTCTTCATCTGAATCTTCTTTTCTTTCTCTCTTGAAAGCATGTTCATCATCTTCAACAATATGAGCATGATGTCTTTTATTTTTCCTCCTTTCTTTGACCTCTTTTATGAGAGGACAATCTCTGGCAAGATGTCCCAACTTTTCACAACAAAAACATTTGAGTTTAGAATAGTCTCTCTTACCTTTCTCAAATTTCTAAAACTTCTTCTGTGGAGGATGCAACCAAGTCAGATACTATTTGGTTCTACAGGGCAATTTTTGCCTCTGACACATTTTTGTAATTGGAATTTCTGCACCCCTACGTGGGTTAATAATGTAATAGGTCTGCATGGATCATCGTTAGGTCAGTTACCTTAGGATTTTTTCATTGGGAGAGTTTCTTTCACCGAGTGTTTTTATCCTCAGGTTATTAATTTGGCTTTTCAGCCTTATTAATTTCCCTTGAGTTTTTCACTTCCGCCATTAATAATTCCTCCAAAGTGGTGAAAGGCGTTCTAATGGATTTATCCTCTGGTAGCTAGTATTTAGGAATGATGTAAATGACCATGTATGACATCTCAGAAAGTTTCAAGGAATTCCATCGAGTCTAGATAGGTTTTTTTTAATTAATTAAAATTGCCTAAGGTTGGGTAATTTAATTAATTATTTTTGAGCAAATATTGTAAAAACTAAGTCCTTGGGTTTTTGCTAGGAGTATTTGTGCTCAAAAAAAATGGAATGAGACCTCCTACACCCTTGGACCAAGTTTCAGCTCAGTCGGACAACTTTTGCTAGGTGTTTGTCCATAGAGAATCTTAGTTAGTCAAACTAGCAATTTTAATTGTTAGTCATGACATATGAAAAATGTCATTTTTGTAATTTTTGAGCAAATGGACTAAAGCAAAGGTGGGAGATGATAAGAAAACACTTTCCTAACCTTTTCCAACCCTCACATCACCCCCTCACCAAGCCATTAAGCAAAAACGTCACTTTCCCTAGAGTGGTATGCCTCCCTAGACCCTAAAACTCATCATTTGACTTGTCAAAGCCTTGCCAACTCATTCCAACTCATTGCCACTTCATCCATCGATGCCAAAACCATAACTTACCAAAACCCTAAAAGTGATTTTTTCTTGATGTGTGACACTTGTAACTCATCCAAGAGAGGTAACTTTGCCTTCCCAAGTATAAATAAGAGCCCTCCCTCAATCATTTGACACCATCTCTTGAGCTATTGTTATGCTACCATTTTCTTGCCCCATCTCTCTCTCTCTCATTGTCCATCTTGCTCTCATTCCATTTTTCTCTTGAGAAGTTGGGAGCAATTAATTGTTGCAATCTCTCCTTTTGATTAATAGAAAGGCTTTGGAGAATCTTGGAGTACAAGATTGTGTCTTGGTGCTTCATTACATATGAGGTGATTGTGTTCCTTTGTGCATTTTGTGGGATTTTGAGTAGATCTCTTGGGTAAACTTTGTTTGCTAGGATAGGTTAGGCAATAGTGTAGGTGTTGGCCTAAATGTGTTGAATAGCTAATGATATAAATTTTGTTTATGTTGTTTATCTATTCATCTCATTGTCTTTTCGTATCTCACATTTTGTTTCAAAGTTTGCAAGTTTGCTTCAAGGGTTTTGTTGGGATAGCTTCGAGCAAGAATCTACCCTCATAGCTCATTTAAACTTCATAGTTTTTCCCTTCTCATTTTCTGTTACATAGATACTTCAAATTTTGGTTGCTAACACTCTTAGATAGGTCGAAAAATCAATACTATTTATAAAAAATTTATGTAGGAAATTTCTGTTGGAAAACAAGAATTTTCTTAATTTTTTTGTGTTTTTTGTAGGTTCTTACTAGGTCAAGGGGTTATGCTGCCCACTTTCAATCACAGAACATACCAAGGACCTCTCTTTTGATTGTGTAACGATTACCAGGTCAAGAGGTTATGCTGCCCATTTTCAGTCACAAAACACACCAAGGACCTCTCTTTCATTCCTAAGAATTGTAGCAAGCCCTTAGGAGTCCCTTGAGGCTTGCATTCTTGTATTTAATTTTCTGTTCTTGTAAAGCTTCTTAGTGCCTACATCTTGGGTGAAAGTTTGGCAAAGCCACCACCGAAAATCGTAAGGCTAGGGTGCAAATTTAAATTTCTGAAATTTTTTTATTTTTTTGCCCCACTTGTCATTAGGGCAAGGTTGTGTGGCTAGGATTGCTTTAGTTTAGTTGTGTATGTTTGACATGCTTATGCTTATGGTTAAAATTATCTAGTATTAGATCTCACACATAACTAAATGCTAATTTAAGCCGATGGGATATAGGATTAAATCTTGTGCTTTGTTATCTCTTTCTTTTGCAAACTCTTGTTTCTTAAGCATTTACTTTTCAAGTTTGCAAACACATATGGGCATGTAAATGGTGTAAAAAATAATCACTTCATTTCAGCTTTCTTTTTCAAGTTCTCTATATGCCTCACATGCAATAATCATATAATCTAGAACTTCTTTGGTGCTGCTTTTAAGTTTCGGTTTTGGCACTTTTTGGGCAAGTAAAACTCACCTAAACACACCTAATTACCTAAAAACACTTAGTCCATAGGCATAATAATCAACTAGACTTAATAGGACACCTCTACTGACTCAACTTCTACCACTTAAAACGGGGTCGAAGGAAGGCAATGGAAGGTGCTAGGCTGGGGACGGTCTCATGGTGCGCGACGTCCTTTCCGGGAGTACTCTGATCTTAGGGTTGACCTGTGGGGCTAGGGTAGGCCTTGTTGCCATACTTCTTGAGCACCCAGCAACTACTTGGTACAAGTGGGGGGAGTATTGGGTTGACACTTAGCTAGGATTCACACTTCACTAAAAAACATAATAAAATCCTTAATCCACAAACTCTTGGGCAATCTACTTAATATATCTTTATGGTCTACATCTACACTTGCAAGCACTTCATTTCACATTTACATTTCATGCAAGCTTCTCTTATGGTTGTGAATTAAATCGCTAAGTATTCATAATTTGTGCTTGTGGACACTCTCCCTTTTAAAGCTTTTATTTTCAATAAGTGATCTTTGGTGTGATCCCTCAAGAAGTTGCGCATCCACTTGGAGGCACTCTCTTGATTGGATCTTGAGTGAATTGTGTCTTCTATGACATTGATAAGCAGTCCAATAGAGCAAGTATTATTGTGAGCATGCTTGGCTTGATGTGTTGATGGTCATCTTGTCTTGAATCTCTTTAATTCCTACACATACAAGCATTTGTTGTAGCTATTGTATCTTGTTCATAATTGTATCATCCATTCATCTTGTATCTAATTATAGATTTGTATCTAAAGTTGTTGTGAAGTATTTGTAATCTTTGTAAATCTTGTGTAATCATTGTAATTAACCTCCCTTAAACTTAGTTGACCCCTTGCCCAATCTTAGGCACTAGTCTTAGTTGTCCTAGGAAAAGGCTTGATTGTCATCTCTAACTGTTGCACATTGCATTGTTGCCTTTGCATCATAGGCTAGATTTTCCCCCAACCTTAAACTAATTAAAACCAACTCCTAAAACTTAAAGTTAAATCTCATCTAGAAACTAGGGTCTACCCCCCTTGGCTTCACTAGGAGTAAGCCTAGACAGAAGAGGTTCAAGTCAAAGTGACAGCGTGGGATTTGAACCTAAGCATTGTGTCTCCAAGGACACACTAAGTGAGCAGGACTTAGCTCACGTTTACAAGTGTGTATAAGGACGGCAACAGTCCATTTATTTTCTCCACTTGTTGTGGGTTACCCCTCATATTGTCATGAGTGGTAATTGTGTGATTCTAATCACATGACATATTCTTAGGGGTAACTTGCAAGGATGATGATGAGCTTGATATGCATACCATTTATTATTTCTTGATGATGGTGCATCTTGAGATAGTGATCTTCCATGATGTTGCTTGAGGATGGTTGAGCATAGTGGTCCTCCTTGATGGATTATGTGGTTGATGGTCTTGGTTGTCTTGGTTGCTTTCTCCTTGGTGTTGATTGATGGAAATGATACGGTCTTTCATCATTCATGCTATGATGAGATGGTTGTCTTCATGGTGCTAGTAATTGCTTCATGGTGTTGTTCTTTTGCATTGTTGATGTATGGAGGAGCGCCCTTATATTTTTCATGTCTATTTTGCTCTGTTGGTGATACTTGACAAAATAGCAATGTTCTCATGGAGCTCTCACCACCATGTCATACATTGGAGCACCCTAGGGGGTTTGACTAGCATTTTGATGGTGACATGCTATATTGACTCTTGTACAAGAGAGCCCTAGCTTGCTACATGTCTATTCTACTTTATTGATGATATCAGACATAATAGACAACCAATCTCCTAGAGAGTTCACCTACTTGCCTTGTTTTGGAGCACCTTGGGGGGTTTGATGAGGGTCTCAGTGATGACATGCTTGTGGAGCACCCCAGCATTTGTGATGTCTAGTACACTTTGATGATGATACTCTATTGGATAAACAACTCCTTTGATAGAGCACTCATCCATTGGGTGTGTTTTGGTGCGCCCTAAGGTTCGGTGGTGGCATGATGATGGAATGAGTTTTCTGATGGAGCACCTAAGCAATTTTGTTGTCTATCATGTTCCAACAATCAAATTGTATGCAATAGACAGTTAAATTCCTAGAGCACTCACCTTTTTGGCACTTCATGAACATTACTTGGCATTTTGATGAGACAACCTAGGGTTTTAGGGCTACATTGGCATGGTTGGAGGCACGAGACAGTTTGGATAAAGCACCCTGGGATTTTTTCTGTCTATCATGGTCTTGTGGTCATATTTGATGGGATAAATGTTGATATTATGGTAGCTACGGTAGGTATTTACCTCCATGTGTAAACCTGACGAGAATAGAATATTCCAGGAAGCAAGAAGAAACCCTAATTAGTTGGCTAATAACCCTAGAAGACAAGTCGGCTCAAGAGGATAACTTGCATTAGGTTATTAGCCTCCAAGAGAAGAAGTCGGCTAAAGGAAATATTATATACTAAGTAAATAGGCACCCAGAATGAGAAGTCGGCCCAGGCAGTTTGCAAGTTTTAGTATAAATACAAGAGGCCAGTCTTCATTCTGGCAAGCATTCTTAGAACTGCAAAAGCACCACTTGTGTGCACTGCAGTTGGCCAATTTGTGTGCAAGTCTGGAGAGAGTTGTCGTTGTAGCTACTGCAGCTAACAGATTTCGGTTTTGGCTTGGACTATCTCTTGGTTATGGTTTGGACTCTCTGATCAGCTCTTGTTACTCTTGCTTGGTGCGCTCTTCTTGGAGAAAGATGCGCCACCCTTTGTTTGGCTATCTATCCTAGGGTTTGCTTCCGAAATGATTCCCTGTCAAGGTTAAGGTGCTCGAGGGTGGCTTCGGCCTATGGTTGGGTGACAATAGTGATACTGTCTATGGTTAAACAAGCACATCCATCATATTCTAACAGATTATGGGCCCACACCTCCTTCATTCAGTCTAACCACTGGAAGGGAGCATAGCCATAAGGATACTAAGCTCGTTGAAGAACTGTTGCTAGGGTT
>JASDQU010010616.1:134048-153279 GCA_032191745.1 Picea mariana | reverse complement strand
CACTAGCCAGCCCCGATCACACTGACTGAGCTTCAGATCTTCTTAGGACTCACTAATTTTTACCGACGGTTCATGTTGGGATTCTCCCATATTTCCTGGGCCCTTATCCAAGTGACCAAGGGAGGTGGTAGGGACAAGTTCATATGGGGGAAGGAGTAGAAATGAGCATTTGAAGATTTGAAACATTGTTTGTGCTCAACTCCCATACTCTCCTCCCCCGATCCACAACAAGCATTCGAGATTGAGACAGATTCATATGAGTATGTTGTGGGCACAGTTCTCACTCAACATGAGCATCCAATGGCATACCATAGTGAGACACTCTCCGATGTTGTCCGTAAATACCCCACCTATGATAAGGAAATGTATTCCATTGTACAATCCTACCGTCAATGGAAACATTACATTGTCGATCATACACATTGATCACAAGCCTCTGTAGTTCATACAAACACAGGGGAAATTACAGAACGACCGCCATCAGAAGTGGTCCACCTACTTGCAACAGTTCCATATCAACATCAAGTATAAGACATGTATCTCCAATCGTGTCGCTGACTGCCTTAGTCGGCCTCCTATGGCTGCACTTACCACTGTGCTACATTCCTATGGACATGAAACACCGAAGTGGCCCCAACTTTACCAACAAGATCTAGACTTCAACACCACATATCAGCTCTTGGGTACATGCACCACTGTCACTGATTTTCACATTCAAGGTAGACTCTTATGCCACCTGGGCCATCTATGTGTTCCTACAAGTGAGCATGCAAAGCTGATTTTGGAAGCCCACTACAGTCGAGTGGCAGGAAAGGTTAGCGTAGAGAAAACTATGGTCGTCCTACAGAAACATTTTTATTGGCCAAAACTTTGACTGGATGTCAGCAAGTATATCAGATCTTGCACTGTCTATTCCATTGACAATCCAACCATCAAGAAGCAAGGCTTATACACTCCTCTACCTATTCCTGAGAAGTGGTGGCAATCCATCTCTGTGGATTACATCTCTGGTTTGTCGACCACCAAGCACGAAAATGACTGAGTGTTTGTGGTCATTGATCTGTTTTCGAATATGGCCATCCTCATAGCCTGTAAGAAGACTTTCAAAGCGACCAATACTACCAAGATATCTTTCGAACGAGTTTGGGTACACTTTGGGATACCACATACCATCATCTCCGACCAAGACATCAGGTTCCTCAACACCTTTTGGTCGAGTCTCGGGTCTCTGTTGGACACCAAGCTCACAAAATCCACTTCTTTCCACCCCCAAACCAATGTCCAAATCGAGGTCGTCAATCGGATGATTGTGCACATCCTGCGCATGTACAACTCTAAGAATCCATATACATGGGATGAGAATCTCCCATATGTCCAACACAGTTACAATAGAGCTCTCCATAGTTCCACTGGCCATAGCCCATTTCAGGTGGTTCTGGGATTCCAACCCTTGGGACCCATTGACATTGCACTTCCTCTTGCCACCGCACAGACAGACTCTTCCCTTGATCAGTCTACAATCGACAAAGCCACTAGATTCATTGAGAGGATTCAGTACATCTGCCAATAGGTCCAGGAGATTTTTCAGAATTCCAATGCTAAGTACAAGTAGCGCCATGATAAACACAGGGTACCACACTAGTTTCAGGTTGGCGAAAAATTCTAGTTACATTTGTAGGAGCATATCATCGAACCCCATCAAAAGCTTCAACCACTTCATTATGGGCCTTACACTATCACCAAGGTTGTGGATAGCAATGCTTTTGAGCTAAAAACTCTACCCTTCCTTGGTCTGCATCCAATATTCAATGTGGACCTCCTTCAACCATATTTCCCACCATTATTGGGCACCTCTGAGATCACCCAACAACTGAAACCAACAGAGATCAACCCTGATTGCATGGAACACACATCCATCTATCAAATAGTGGACACACAGGTCAAGGGCACTCGCCAACAACAGATCCAACTTTATCGGGTTGTCAAGGCAGGGAAACTCCTACACCAAGGCAAGTGGCTCACTCGGGGCCAAATCTAGCAGAAGTTTCCTCACCTGATGGGGGAACTCAACGAAATGGAGACCATTACCTCCTAAAGGGGGAGGATTGATCCACATAGATATTGGTGGCCACCCACCTATTCCAACTAGCTCCCCGTGTCCATTTTTGTTCAGCACGTCTTTATGTGCTGCTTTATAATTGTGAGTTCTACACTTCTTGGGTTCTCTGAAGCCTCACACATTCTCCATGTGGACACGGGTGGCCTCTCACCTAATCCAACTGGCCTATTTTGTATGTTTTCATATCAACACATCTTGTTGTACTTTCAGAGCTATTTTGAGGCCCTAAACATTGTTTTTTTGACTCGCCACAGTCAAACTATAAATGGAGTCAGAGTCTAAAGAATAAATGTGTAGTTCTCTGAAAGACCTTTCCAATGGGCTATCACGTACCTAAAACGAAGGTCATATGCAAAAGTTATGACCCTAGGAAGTTGAGGTATCAAATTACACCAACTTACCCATAGGGCCCACATGACTTTTTGCGTTTCACCTTCTAGGTTAGGTTTTTGGATGTATAGGGTTTTGGCATTCATGAGTAATATGAAAAGGGCCTATGGAGCCTCATTGTAATCCATTCTTCTCAGACAGATGCATGTAGCAACCACATCTCTTCTCAGAGATAGCTACCACCATTCGAGCAAGTTTTAGTTCTGCAGTTTTACGGTTTCATCCTATTTCATTATTTAATAGAAGATATTGTTCACTAAATATTTGTGTTATTCTTACTATCTCCGTGTTTATGGTATTAAGTCTATAATCAGTTTGTTCCACTCCTAAATTCGGATCATCGGTGGACAAGTACACACGGGGGAATGATTAGCTCGGACCTTCATGGGGCTGAAATCTCACAGATGGATGTTGTAACCCCAACTAGGGGAAAGAAGAC
This sequence comes from Picea mariana, assembly GCA_032191745.1. Classification (NCBI taxonomy): domain Eukaryota; kingdom Viridiplantae; phylum Streptophyta; class Pinopsida; order Pinales; family Pinaceae; genus Picea; species Picea mariana. Next base: position 150,331 of record JASDQU010010616.1, on the reverse strand, counting down.
ATCAGAGATTTGCACCAAAAAGAAAGAAGGATGTTTCCATTGGAGACACCCTGGAATACCTAGACCCAGGAAGATCTTTCTCTTCCACTTGGATATTGACCTTTGAGAGCCCATGACATCACCATCATGACCCTGGACATCATCTAGAGCTAGGGTTTTCATTTTGAGAGAAATTGTGAGTTGGTTGGCACGTGTGGGAATCATCTAGAGCCTTTGGAGGCCAAACGTTTTGCATATGGAGCCCAATTTTCCACCTTAGGGGAGGATCAATGTCACCCTAGAAGGGCATGACATCACCCTTGGAGATGATTTTAGATGTTAATTAATTTTATTTATGTAAAAATTGGATTTTGATGTAAATTGGCCATGCCAACCTTTTATTTGACCTAAATTTAATTGAAGGTCAAAGTTTTGTATAAATAGAGATAAATTACTCTCATTTTTTCATCATAGCTCCTCACACAAGAGAGAGTGGTCTGAAATTTGCTCCCTACTTAGGAGTTATTGGCTGAAATAGGGAGGCACACTTGTCTTGGAGGCTAAAATTTGCAACTTGGATAATTTCTTGGTGAAGTTACTTGGCAATCTAATGTTTTATTGCTTGATTATTCTTGTTGAAGTAAGTAAATCTGAAATTTTCATTTCATTTTGAATGGTTATGGTATATTTCTTATTCATGTTAAATATTGTGAAATTGCTTGCTTGAAAAACCCTATGAGTAAAGGACTTAAGATACTACTTCTTTGCTCTTCATTTGCTAGACTTTACTAAAGTGATTTGACCTAGATAAACTTTTAAAGCCCTAAAATACTAGAACTTTAGAATTCATTGTCTAGTTATTGTTGCTCTTAATATATTTCAATGGTCTAAGGAGGAGGAAGGCTCTAGGGGATAGAATTGCATACTCTCTAATAGCTCACCCCCTTAAAGTTTGGATCCCGGAAGACTTAAAGTGCTAACTCTTATAAGATCCATTCTTCACTCAGACAAGTATAATCATTTTTGTTACTAATTCCAAGTGAAATCCGTCACAGATTGACTCCATTACCCCATAAAGGCACTAGTCCACCTGCTTTAGTCAATGATTGATCAAACAAACACTCAAACTCGCTTCCTTGAAGCTTTTGCTAACTTCTACTAACTCTAAACTAGACTAATTCACTAGTTAACTTGTTGTTGTTGCAAATTACTGCTACAGCCATACTAATTTACATTAATTTTTTGCATGCACCTACATAACTTGAATCTAACTCACTCAGAAATTGCTTGTGATAATTTTCAAACAATCTACTTGATAACTGCTAAGTTTACATGATGTTTTCTTGCAATTATGAGCACTAATACTTTTTTTTGTTACAAAATATTTCTACATCCATCTAACTACAACAAATTCTCTATAAAATTGACATTTAATGCTATCTAGACATTGCAAAAATTGCTTGTGACAATTGATTATCATTCTGCTTGGTTGAAGCTACCTTTTCATTGTCTTTTCAAGAAATTCCAAGGCACATTTTTTGCAGTTGTTATAAAATACTTATTGTTGTTGTAAACTTTCATATTGCTGCATTTTTATATCAGCTAGTTTATATTTCGAAGGTTCATGGTCTTATGAAGAGCTAACATCATTTTGTACTTGAAAGCTGCCATATTTTTTTTTTGTCTTGTTCTGGGCAAGTACACTTCATCTTTACTATTGCTTCATCTCTTAAAGGCCTAAAGAACCTTTTGACTTGATTGACCATTGAGAGGGGGTTATTCTTGCATCATTGCCTTAGTTTCATCACTCCTTTAGGTCGTTGGGGATGTATCCCTTGGGGTAATCTTGATATACTCCTAAACAGAAAGGGGTTTCCTATTAAGGTGACAATGAAAGGTTGCCCCCTTGTTACGCCAATCTTGCCTCACTTTCCTTTTGCTTTGGGCAAGTACAGATTGTGCGATAAAAATTTTGGCATTGTTGTTGGGGAACATCGAGTCAATCTTCCTTGAATGACACTTTTTGGTAAGCCTTTATCCAAATCCTTTTATTTCAAAAATATTACATGGTGATTCCACTGAGGGTGATCCCCTCATCCCTTTGACAATTTCAATAAGATTATCCGGCAACTCCACAAAGTTCAGGGAGATATACCAATCCTCCCTTGTCTTATAGAAGAAATCCCCCCCGAGACTCTCCTGTAGTAAAATCATTATTCAGAGGAAATCTTCCCTTAAACACAATGTCTAACGCCCAAACTCAAACCCTTAATACAAATCAAGATAATAACTAGAAACAATGGTCATCCAAACTTTTCAAACCGTTAGACATGACAAACATTCTAGGATACCCTAGGAAAATTCCCCCTAGGTATGAGAAGTGGTTGCCTAATGTCATTGGTAATGATGTAGTCAACGTTGATGACCATATGAGCAATTTCTGGGCCTTCTTTCATTTTCATCCTATCAATGATGATGTTGAATATTTAATAATGAAATTGTTCTCTACTACCCTCAATGATGGTGCTAGAAGACGGTATAATGGTCTCCCTGATGCTAGTATTACATCTATGGATAAGTTAGAAGAAGTGTTCCTCAAAATATGGAGTGTTAAGGAAGACCCTAAGATGCTGCTAATAAGGCTCAATAACATCACAAAGGCTGAGAATGAAAATGTTAGGGAATTTCATGATAAATTTTAAAGGTTAATACAATAGATCCCAACAAGCCATCACCCTTCAAACAATTTTCTTCTCTTTCTCTAAACCAAAGCCTTTATATGACAAATAATTTTCCTCTTTAGAGACAAATCTCCTAGGACAATCCAAGAAGACCAAGAAATGGCTATGAAAATTGAAGATAACCTATCATCATCCAAAGTAGAACCTTTCTATGCCCCAAGAGTCAAAATGGATGCTAAACTCAAAGTAGTCCACAATGTTGGGTCTGCTTCAAATATTGGTGAAGCTACAATTCACTGTAGATGGCATGGTAAAAACCCAAGAGTTAATGATGAATATGATTGTCAATCTATAGAGATCCCAACATCAAGCTCCTAGACCTCCTTATAAGGGGAAATTCCAAAGGGGTACTCAAGGTTTCAAGCCTAAGAATGATCAAGAAATCCCTAGTACTTTATCCCCCACAAACGTGGTAGAGGAGAACCCGTGGTGTTTACAATGCAGAGAGTCATGTTGGGAGCATGAATGCCCTCTAAACAATGGTGAACGTGATCAAATGAATATTATCGATCATACCATTGAGGGGCCAAAATGTTGCCTTAATATCACACTTGAAGACCATAAAGAAGGCATAAAGGAAGGCTAGGATGGAGGTAATCAATAACCTTGATCAAGAATTGAGAGAAAAGTTGAAAAAATAAGAATTCCAGGTGTATACTAGACAAAAAAGGATGAACCAACCTCTCTCTAATGGACCTACAACTTCACAGCCAAAACCTCCACCTATGAACATACTCCTTCCTAAAAATTCTCCTAAGAATAAAAATATTGACTTGAATTTTGACTTGGAAGGTGCATTTGACGAAATGCATGTGGTCATCCCATTGAGGGAAGTTATCAAAGTTCTATCCATGAAAGAAAGGTTCGATTTTTTTTTAACGTAGTAGATGAACCAATGGACCCTCCTATTATGTTACAAGCAAATCATTTTAGGGTTCAATATGATGGACACCCACCCTTATTCATGTCATTACTAATGATAACAAATGTCTTAACAAATGTATGCTTGACTCAAGAGCACATGCTAACATGATGTCTTTGAAATTCATGGAGCAACTTGGCCTAAAAGCTACACGACCTTATAGGAATGTGTGTGGTTTTGAATCCAGGACCATACTCACCGATGGGGTAGTTGAGAATGTTGAAGTACACCTTGGTAAATATCCTCAGAGAGCGATCCATATGTATATTGTGGTGGTGGACGTCCCTGCTGTATGGGGAATGCTTTTGTCCAGGAATTTTGTTGCAATGTTGGGTGGTACATTAGAGATGGATCTAACTTATATCAATGTGCCTATGAAAAATGGGACAATTGAATGCCTTCCAAATATGCCAATGGCCAAGGCCCATGTACAAGAATTTAACAGTGATACTGAGATCAGTGAAACACATGAGCCGATCAAGTAAAACCTTCCTACATTTTCTCCATAGGATTTTCCTTTCACTTTAGAGGAAACTTTTGATGAGATACAATGGCCAAAGAGAGAAGAGTATCAACAAATCTTAGATAAATATAAGGAAAAAGAAGTTGGAACTGTCAAGTTACTAAAGAAAGGGGATGATGACATATTCATTAAACCAAGTCAACAAGAAGTCCTTACAACTGAATCCCACCCTCCTTCCTCAAGACAATATACTAGAGATATACAGGGAGCAACCAAGTTTGAAGAAAAGGAGTATCAAGAGGGAGATACGGTATGGATGTGGTACACAAAGAAAGGAAATCCTAACAATGTTAAAGGGAATGCACAATTTTGGATTGGACCTTTCAGAATCAAAATGAAGTCATTCAACGATGCCTATTATTTGTCTACATTGGAATGAAGAAAACGTCCATTACCAGTTAGAGGATGGCTCCTCAAACCCCATCATTGGGAAAAGAATTGACTTCGCAGGTAAGTACAGGTAAGTTAGATTAGGTATGCATTTGCATCCATTGTATATACCATATGCATATCATGATAGCATAGTTATAGTTTCATTTTCATATTGTATTTCTCCATTATGTATATATGCATGCTCATGATCATATGTTAGATTATAGATACTACTTATTTTATTATATCATATATGAATAAGGGGTGATATCACCACCCTAAGGATTACTAATACATTTTGTTGAGATTTAGCAGGCACAAGTCTTACCAGATATGTTGAGGTTCTCATGCACTGTACGGTGAGCACATGTCCTCGAGTTGGAGCCAGATGTTATCCCCTACCCTAGGGATAACTAAGGAGATCATGTCTCGAGGCCCACAGGTGCTAGACATGGAGTGTCCAAAGTCGGGTGACTTGAACATGGCCCGAGAGGGCCCCTCTTTTCTTCAGTGCAACTTATTTATCAGTAGCAACAATGTCCATCCCACTAGCCTGGTCCTAAAGTAGCGGTAGGTCTTGCTCCATGAGGTAATGAGTCAGGGTATCATGGTATGTGTCACTCTGATTCTTGAAGAACTTGAATATGTTGTATTGAATTCCCCCTTCATTTCATAATGTTTGCTTGGAAAGTATGCTCTTTGACTTGTTCATACCTGGAAGGGTGACATGATGCCCTAGTAAGTTGATCTCCCTTTAGGATGGGTTGCCACTGGGTGGGTATGTGAAAGGTCATCATCCTCTCCCTTCATACTTACCACTTTCCATATTTATTCCTCTCATATCCCCCTACCTTTGTTCGAGCATTGGGATTTTCCACACTAGGAAGGTTTGTACCTTTCCTTGTGGGAAGAAGGGGCTAAAGGCCTAGAGGGTAAAAGTAGTTGGCAAGAGTTAAAAGCCAAAGATGGAACCTTTGAGATGCTTCGCCCAGGGATTCCCAAGAAAGAAGTGAAAATATTCTCAGTAAGAAAAAATATTCTATAAGATAAATAAACTCTCAAGGTATTAGTTGGCAGATAGGAGGTCTCATCACGAGTTGACCTATTATGACCATGGGCGTGTAGCGTTATGACACTACCATATATCTTGTCACCAAACCAGGGTAGTTTCTCTTGGTTCCATAGCCAAGAGAAAGGTGGTCTCATCACGAGCCAACCTTCTCATCTCCATGAAATGTTTGTGGAGAATGTTGTCACCTCTGGTCACCAAGCCAAGACAATGTCCCTCAACTCTTCCCTTGATGCATAAAAATGAAAGATCAAAAGAAATGAAGCTAAGAATAAAATCCAATGAATGGGATATGAAACAATGACATCTATGACAAGGTGCAACTCGCCCTCTACAAAGGCACCCACAGGTAAGATTTACATTTCCCTATTATCACTATACCCCATTCCCAAACACTTACCCCACGCCACCTCATACACTTACATGACCTGGATTGGTTCTCACCTAGAAAACACCACAAACTTAAGGAGGATTAGCCCAATAAGAAACCCTGAGACCTTCTCCAAACCTAACTTGTTAAATTGATAATGTCTTTAAGCATTTGTATGGGTAAAGGGGGGTTTGATGCACATGTTTGGGTAATTTAATTATTGGATGTGATTTACATGTTATGATCCATGTGACTTATGAACCCCTGGAGGGCGTACTTGTTGTTGTTGTAGGACCTTTTCCGGTGGGCATGTACACTTGGGGGAATGATTATCTCATACCTTCATGGGGTTGAAATCCCACAGATAAATGTTGTAACCCCAACCAAGGGCAAGAAGACATCAGAGATTTTCACGAGGAAGAAAGAAGGATGTTTCCCTTGGAGACACCCTAGCAGACCTAGAACCTGGGGGATCTATCTCTTCCACTTGGATGTTAACCTTTGAGATCCAATGATGTCATCATCATGACCCTGGACGTCATCCAAAGCTAGGGTTTTCATTTTAAGGGAAGTTGTGAGCTGGTTGGAATGTGTGGGCATCATCCAGGGGCTTTGGAGGCCAAAAGTTCTGCATCTGGAGCCCAACATTCCACCTTAGGGGCTCAACGTCACCCTATAAGGGCATGACGTCACCCTTGGAGATGATTTTAGATGTTAATTAATTTTATTTATGTAAAAATTGGATTTTGATGTAAATTGGTCAAGTGGGCCTTTCATTTGACCTAAATATAATTGAAGGTCAAAGTTTTGTATAAACAGAGATAAAGTACTCTCATTTTTTCATCATAACTCCTCACCCAAGAGAGAGTGGTCTGAAATTTGTGCCCTACTTGGGAGTTATTGGCTGAAATAGGGAGGCACACTTGTCTTGGAGGCTAAAATTTGCAACTAGGATCCTTTCTTGGTGAAGGTACTTGGCAATCTAGGGTTTTATTACTTCATTATTCTTGGTGAAGTAAGTAAATCTGCAATTTTCATTTCATTTTGAATGGTTATGGTATATTTTATTATTCATGTTAAATATTATGAAATTTCTTGCTTGACAAACCCTAAGAGTAAAGGAATTAAGATACTACTTCTTTTCTCTTCATTTTCTAGACTTTACTAAAGTGATTTGACTTAGATAAACTTCTAAAGCCCTAAAATACTAGCACTTTAGAATCCATTGTCTAGTTATTGTTGCTCTTAATATATTTCAATAGTCTAAGGAGGAGGAAGGTGCTAGGGCCTAGAAGTGCCTACTCTCTAGTAGCTCACCCCCTTAAAGTTTGGATCCCATAAGACCTAAAGTGATAACTCTTCTAAGATCCATTCTTCACTTAGACAAGTATAATCATTGTTGTTACTACTTCCAAGTGAAAGTTGTCACCTATTAACTTCATTACCCCATAAAGGCACTAGTCCACTTGCTTTAGTGAATGATTGATCAAACAAACACTCAAACTCTCTACCTTGAAGCTTTTTCTAACTTCTACTAACTCTAAACTAGACTAATTCACTAGTTAACTTGTTGTTGTTGCAAATCACTGCTGCAACCATACTAATTTACATTAATTTGTTTCATACACCTACATAACTTGCATCTAACTCATTCCGAAATTGCTTGTGATAATTACCAAACAATCTACTTGATAAATGCTAAGTTTACATGATGTTTTATTGCAATTGTGAGCACTAATACTTGATGTTGTTACAAAAGATTGCTACAACCATCTAACTGCAACAAATTCTCTGCAAAATTGACATTTAATTCTAGCTAGACATTGCACAAATTTCTTGTGACAATTGTTTATCATTATGCCTGGTTAAAGCTACCTTTTCATTGTCTTTTCAAGCAATTCCAAGGCATATTTTTTGCAGTTGTTATAAAATACTTATTGTTGTTGTAAACTTTCATATTGCTGCATTTTTATATCAGCTAGTTTATATTTCAAAGGTTCATGGTCTTATGAAACACTAACATCATTTTGTACTTGAAAGATGCCATATTTTTCTTTGTTGTCTTGTTCTGGGAAGGTACATGTCATCTTTACTATTGCTTCATCTCTTAAAGACCTAAATAACCTTTTGACTTGAGTGACCAATGAGAGGGGGGTATTCTTGCATCCTTGCCTTAGTTTCATCACCCCTTTAGGTCATTGGGGACGTCTCCCTTGGGGTAATCTTGATATACTCCTAAACAAAAAGGGGTTTCCTATTAAGGTGACAGTGATAGGTCACCCCCTTGTTACGCCAATATTGCCTCACTTTACTTGGTATTTGGGCAAGTACATATTGTGTGATAACATGTATGAAACAAAACGTTCGCAATTTTGTGGCAAAATGTGATGTTTTTCAACGCAACAAGGGAGAAACAATCAAAGCTCTTGGCACACTACAACCGCTTCCGATTCCACCTTCTATTTGGAGGGATATCTCTATGGATTTTATTGTGGGCTTACCTAAATCGATCAATAAACCAATCATCATGGTGGTAATTGATCATCTTTCCAAGTATTCTCATTTATGTTCTCTTCAACACCCATTTACAGCCTCCATTGTGGCTCAATGTTTCATGGATCGGGTCTTCAAGCTTCATGGCATGCCTCATTCTATTGTTTTTGATCGAGACCCCACTTTCACTAGCAGTTTTTGGAAAGATCTTTTTAGGATACAGGGCACCCAATTGCATCTCAACACAACTTATCATCCCCATACCAATGGTCAAACTGAAGTTGTCAACAAGTGTTTGGAAACATATTTGAGGTGTTTTGCATCAGAAAGGAAAAATTAGTGGTTACCACTAGATGAATGGTGGTACAATACTTCTTACCATATAGCTGCTTGCATGACTCCTTTTCAAGTAGTATATGGACAAAATCCACCTTCAGTTCTCTCATACCTGCCAGGTGTCTTGAAGGTCCAGGCAATTGACCAAACACTTACAGTTCAGGAGGATATTCTCCGTACCCTCAAAGAGAATTTGGTATTGGCTTAGAATCGCATGAAGTAATGGGCATATCAAGGTCACTCTAAACGTCAATTTGCAAAAGGAGACCAAGTGTTTCTTCGACTGCAACCTTATAAGAAAACTTCCCTCAAGGCTAACCATTTTCAGAAACTGACACCCAAATTTTATGGTCCTTATACCATTCCCAAGCGTGTAGGACAAGTGGCTTATTAGTTAGCTTTGCCCAGTCATTCTAAGCTCCATCTTATTTTTCATGTCTCCTGCTTAAAGAAGGTGATTGGAACTACGTGCCAAACTCAAACTAGCCTTCTCGATTTGGATGAAAGAGGCTCCATCTGGTTGCAACCAAAAGCAGTTTTGGAAAACTGTGAGCATCGTCTGCATCATAGCACCATCAAGGAAGTGTTAGTCCAATGGAAAGATACAACTCCAACAGATGCCACTTGGTAACCAACTACCATTCTGCAACAATTTCCTCATCTCAAGCCTTGAGGACAAGGTTGTTTTTAAGGGGGAGGACATGTTAGACACCTAACCTCCCTAACCCCTCATGTAGGTAGAATAATATATTTCCATGTAATAAATGCCAATATTAATAAGGCCTAGAAATAAGGAAGAATAAGTCAAATGTAAGAAGACCTAATAGAAGCTTCCGCTTCTAGAAGGATCTTCCTCTAGATTTTTCTTTTGGATAGTCATATTTAGTATAAACAGGAGTAGAGGGCATGAGAAGTTTTGTCTTGGATATTATTGTAATAGATCTCTGGTTTGCTGGAGGTTTCCCCCTCAAAGAGGCAAATGAACATTGCTATCATTCATCAAGGTTCTCTTTCTGGTGTTATTTTGGTATTGTTCTGGTTATATCATTGTTGTTATACCATTTCTAGCTAAAATATTTCTTTTATGCATACTATTTTATATATGGAATACTACACAATACGATCAGAGCTATTGAAAATCATACCCAAGAACCATTGGATCTAGGAAGGATTCGATGGATGGGTTGTCATCGAAACATTCAATGTTGAATGTTTTGTGCTCCACGAGAATAAAACCTCGATGACGATGAAAGGGTTCACGAAGTCGGAACCTTGGGATGATGAGTTAAGGGCAAGTGCCACATTGGTACCATGTTAGTACCACATTGGATGGTATGAATGGAAGGATGCCACACGTAAATGAGGTGGATTTTGATCATGAGATCCTAGATGCTTCGGAAGGTTGTAACTTAGATCCAGAGATCAAATTTGAGCATATTTATAGTCATTGGAAAGCTCTCGACAAGTAGAATCCATTTGTGGTCCTTAGTATCATATCTGACTTAAGTAAGGAGAGAAATAAATTAACATCCCACCAGACTAAGAGAGGGTTAGGGGGTCAGGTGTGTTACAAGCTACTCATTATAAAGGACTAACCATGATAAAATTGGTAATAATGATAAGAAATTCTATTCCAAATTCAAACATGAAAAGCCCATAATTTTGCAAGTTCAAATTGCTCTAAGTCCAGGATAAGCACAACTTTACACATACAAATGCAAGCAACCCATAGACTCTAGGTTAAGGGAAAGTATGACCATAAATAGGCCCATAATACAGTCATCAATCAACCAAAATTACAAATTAAAAAATTGGTGAAGCACATGAAATCATGGCATCAAAGAGGTTCCTTGGATGCTAAAGTAGATAAGGAATATATTTTGGGCCTTGTTTTCTCTTTGTCTTCCCTAATTAGATCAAATGACTCTACTAAGTCCAAGGATTGGACAACATCCCGATCCAAGAGGGAATATAACGATTTCCTAAAAATAATAAACACCCAATGTAAACAATGCAACAAAATAAATAGTACTACAAGCCACAAGAGGAACCAACATACATATCAGAAGAAACATGCCTTCTGTTAGATGATGATTTTAGAGATATCCAGATAAACACGCAAATTTTTTGAGAGAATTTTCCACAAAAACAACATACCTATCTAAAGAAACATGCCCTATAGAAACTCGCAAATGTTTTGAGAGAATTTACCGCAAAAGTGTAATATTAAAAAATTATCTACATGGAATTATTTTATCAATTTCTTGATTTTTCCTTATGCAAACACTTTTGAGTTGAAATTTCCTCTAATGATTACCAAAAAATATTTTTGGTTATTTTTTAATGTAACTCTTATGTAACGGAAGATTGCCTTACCCAATTAGAAATGATGGCTTCTTTCTCTACCTTTTATCCATTTTAATTATATCACCCACTCCACCAAAACATAAGGTTTCTAATTGAAATTTCAATGCTCTCCAGATTGCATAATTACAATTTCCAATGGAGTAATCACAATTCCCAAAGGTGTTTGTATTTCAAAATTATAGTTTGAAATGTTCAAAGTTTTGTAAAATTACAATTTTCAATGCAAGGTTAAGTGGCTAAATAACATTTCTATTCACTTAACTGTTTTTTTTCCCAAGAACAAAGAAAGTAATTTTATTGCAAAAAGAACAAAATTACATGAGTAAATGCTTGAGGCATTCCTGTAGCTGGTAGCTCAAACTTGGGCAAAATGGCTAGGAACCACAAGCAAAATCATGTATCAATCTAAGATATACTACTATAAAAACCTGACTAGGTTGTGAGCAGGAGCCCATAATGATCCTCTCATATACAAAAATACAGAGGAACCAGGGGTTCATAAATTATTCCAAGCATCCAAAAGAAGCATTATACAAAACATCTAAGATCCTCGAAATTAATGAAAAATCCAAAGAGTTAATTCATTTATTAGAAGTGTAACCAAGTTTTGTGAAAGTTTTCAGAAGCTCTCGACATGGTTTTTTCAGTGATATTCCATGTGCCCCTATCCAACATTAGACCAACTTTGGAGAGTATGTTGGCCTCTTCATTATTGTCCATGTAGAAATGGTGGGAAGTGATATGATAGAATAGTGTTGAATATCTTTTGACATCCTGAAATAGAGGTTGAAGAGTGTAGTTGTGAAGAGTGGAGGTCCCATTCATACATTTGATAATTAGCAGAGAGTCTCCATAAATATTTATTTATGATATCCATTTTTCCTTGGCCAATGTGAGAGTAACTTTGAGGGCCAATAATTCACTATAATTGTTTGTGTCTTGGTCAAGACTGCTGAAAATGAGATAGTTTGGTCCTCTTAAAGGAAAATTATTCCCTTGGCTCCTCCTAAAGAAGGATTCCCTTGAGCAGCTCCATCAAAAAATGCCCAAGGGATATATTTTGTGATTTGGATCTCCAAAGAAGGGTTTATTGAGGGATAATCCACATTTTGGGGATAAGTAGATAGAATAGCCATATTGGTTAGAGCACAGTGTGAGGGAGAAGGGTATCCACCTTTGAAGAGGGACCAATTCCGGGCAATCCATATGCCCCAAGATACGATCAAGGGTGAGTGCTTTACACATTTTGGTATGAGAATTTTCTATCCAAGATTTGAATGTTGCTTCTATATGGTCCCATGCCCATCTGCATTGAGGCACAATATCCTAATGAATATTAGACCATATTGATGCAGAGAAAGAGCAATTAAGAAAAATATGAGAATTGGTTTCATTATCCATCTTACGGAGACTGCATCTTCCCAAACCTATGAAGTTCATCTGCTGCAATTTGTCCCAAGTGGGGGATTTCTTTGTTAATAGAAGCCACATAAATAGTTTTTCCTTTACAAGACATTTAAGTTTCCACAACATCTTCCCCCACCATGGTGGGGGTTCTTCCTAGTTTTCATGATCTAATGCAAAGTAGCCTAACTGGGGAACATATCTTCCTGAAGGATTGAGAGACCAAATCAATTGGTATTCTTGATTAGAAGGGAATACAAAGGAATTTTGAAGGGAGTTGATGTAGTTGGTCCATATCAAAGTATGTTCCTCGCCCAAATTGATATCTTGTCAATTTAACCAGCGAAACTACCCTGACGCTAGATCTCTTTGCCAGATTAGATTGAAGAAGTAAAACCCTCCTATGTTTGTGGACTGAATTAAGGGATTTGGAAGAATATGATTGTTATTATAGTTGATCTAGGGTTATTTACCTAAAAGGAGTTTTGCTCCATTTCCAACTTTCCAAATCAACTGGTTGTCGATAAGGGGGAAAGCATTGAGAATGGATTGCCACACTATGGACCCATTTTGCATTCTTTTGATTGGATTTCGAATCCAATCCACAATGGATTCCTATGGGAAATATTATTCTTATAGAACTTGGGCCCATAGACCCGAGCCCTCAATTAACCCCCACACATTCTTTGCTACCAGTACTTTGGAGAACATGAATACATTTTTCAAATCCTATCCTCCTAGTTTTTCTAGAGTTGTCAATCTTTTCTAGGAGGCCAACAAAAGGGACTTTTGTCTTTTGAGTGTAACCAGATAAACCTAAATGAGGTTGTCTTATTTTCCTCAATATTCCTTTTGGAATCTAGGATAAGGTGGCCTAATAGATGGGAATGGTTTCTAATACTGACTTAACCAATACTAACCTTCCAGCTCTTGACAACCAACGATTGCAACCATGCATGACCTTTTCTCTCCACTTTGGAAAGAATCCACAACCAATCATTTTTGCAGTAACCATTTGATTTTACAGTAAATTCAAGATATTTCAGACCAACACCAACATCTTTGATCTACATATTTGAAATTTGGGATTTGTATTGGCTTTCTTGATCTAATAGGCCCCAAGTGGCAAGAGATTATTTATCCAAGTTTATTTGCATTCCAGTTGCTTGACAAAAGGTAAAGAGTAGATTTCTCAAGTGCTCCATGAACCGAAACTCCCCTTTGCAAAATATGGGAATATCATCCGTAAAAAGGTGTGAGAGAGAAAATTTGGGGCTAATTGAAATACCTTTGATTTGGCCGAATGAGACAACATTGTGAATTAGTCTGTTGAGGCCTTCTGCAACCAGGAGGAAGAGGAGAGGCAAGAGAGGACAGCCCCACATGATACCTCTTTCTACTATGAAGAAGGGGGTGGTTGATCCATTTATCAAAAGGTAAAAAGACGTTGAAATAATACATTTGAGAACCCAGGTCACAAAGGCATGTCCAAATCCTAGATGAATGAGGAGCAACCCAATGTAGAGCTAGCACACCCTGTTGAAATACTTTGACAAATCCACTTTAAAAGTTACAACCTTTAATTTACCTATATGGATGGAGTGTAATCCTTCTTGAGTGAGGCCAATGGCTTCATGAATTTGGCACCCTTTCAGGAAACCAAATTGTTCAAAGGAGATGTTGTCTAAGAGGAGGTCCTTCAATCTACTAGAAATCAGTTTGTAGATGATATTAAAAATTTTTTTACAAAGGGAAATAGGTTATAAATGTTGGAATCGAAGCTACAAATGTTGCATTAAATGAAACCAACACTTGTCCTATGGTTTTGGAATATTCAACCATCCTCAACAGGTCATCCCCTATGAATTCAAATAGCCAAGATAAAACTCAGTTGTGAGACCATTAGGGCTTGGCTTTTTTATTTCTGGAAGCTTTGCAAAACAATAAGAAATTCTTCTTTTGAAGCTTCGACCATTAGGTTCTCATTCCCTTCAGGGTCAATGAAGTTAGGGAAATATCTTGCAACATTTAGGATGGCATCAATAGTTTCCTTTCTATCAACTTTGAACAATTTTTTTAAATGAGTGGATCCTACCTCTGCAATCGCCTCAAAAGAGGTTTCCTTTGAGCCATATGGTCTATCAATGGCCCATATGGTGTTTATGTCCTTCCTTTGGTTCAAAAAATGGTGGAATAATTTTGTATTTTCATCTTGAGCCTACAACTAGAGAGATCTTCTTTCCAGTCTCCATTCCTTTTACTTGTTTATAACAATGGTTCTTCTGGCCTTTTCTAGGCTTTTGAGCTCTTCCTTTAGTTGGTCAGAGAGTGGACCCTAGCCCTCTTTTTCTAGCCAATATTGAAACTTTGATTCAATGTCCAGGAGCTCTCTTTCCTCTCATTGCCTTCTTTCCTGGTTCCAATTGATAGTTGCCTACTTGGCCCTTTTAAAGTTTAATCATTGAGGTGCTTCCATAATCCAACATATGATATATTATTTTTCAGGATTATCTACGTAGAGTAATTCATTAATCTATGAGCCATGTCCATGATTATTAGTCGCAATTGACCAATTTTTCATGATTTTGAATAGCCCACTTAGCACTCATTGCATCTGGTGATGCTTACAAGGGTGAATAAGTGGGATTGAAACTAGTGAAATGAATCACATAGCCGTATTTCCTTTTAATGTTTGACAAGAATTGGAGATAGGGAGACTCAAGCTAGGTTGTATTGAAAGGGATCCAAGAATTTTTTATTATCTTAACAAAGGGGCGTCCTCCAATCAATTTGAATTCAATTTGAAAGGGATAGGAGGATTTCTCACACTAGGGGCCAATTCTAATACGATAGGGTTTTGATCAAAGTCCCCACCAAAAGAAACCCATTGTCAAAGTCACAGATTTTTCTCAAGAAAAGCTTCAGATAAAAGGAACCAATCAAGGCATTTTGCCACTCAGGATTCTACAAAATGCATATTCCTCCAGGTTGGATAGTACTTTGCGGGTTGGATGTCAAAAATACCTTCTACCTCCAAATTATGAATTAGGAACTCAAAAATTGGATCCAAATTAGTTGTCGGGCCCTGAATTTCGCTTGCACCCAGTGTGAAATTTAAATCACCCCCTATCATCACCAAAACTAATTTAGAAGGGAAATATTCAGACTTTGATCCCATAAAATTTTATGGTCTATGTATGGCCCATAAATATTGAGACAAAGGAATTCCAGGTTTAACTCATTGGAGAGAAAAGAGGTCCCCAAACCAGCTTGAATTGCCCACGAATTCTATAACTAAAGGGAGGAATTCTTCCAACCAGTTAGAATTCCTCCCGGTCAAACTTAAGCATCAGATCATATAAATTCCCAACCTAGGAGCGATGAGGAGAGAGTTTTGGAAGCTCTTTCTCCATCCATCATTGTTTCTTATAACATCAGAATAGAAGGGTTGTTAGTTTCAATTAAAATCCTAATGGCCAATTTTCTGGAGGGATTGGCAAACCTTCAACAGTTTAATGACAAGATAATCATGAGGAGGGGTTGTCGAGGGTTCATTATCTAAGGGCCCCAAGAAAATATTTTTGATGACCTGAATGAACCTATGAATTAGCCTGCTATTATGCCAATGATAGGAAGGATTTTCTACGTCTTCGGGATGCCTTTATCCCTTTGTCATCAAAAGGACCTAGGCCTCCTTCTACACCAAA
>JASDQU010010616.1:1075-99804 GCA_032191745.1 Picea mariana | reverse complement strand
CAGAAAGAGGTTGAGAAGGAACCAAAACAGAGAAAGACACTCTTTAGAATGAAATGTCAGATAGAAGGTAAGTATTGTAATTTAATTATTGGTGCCGATAGTTTAGAAAATTTAGTGTCTAGTGAAGTTGTTCATAAATTGAAATGGAAGTGTACAATTCATCTAGAAGCATATAAAGTGTCATGGTTATAAAATGGGCATAGGGTCACTATGAGGGAGAAATGCTTAATTAATTTTAATATTGGAGGTTATAGTAATAGCATTTTATTTGATGTTTTGCCTATGGATTCTTGTTACATTTTGTTGAAAAGGCCGCGACAATTTTATAGAAAAATGATGCATGATGGAAGAAGAAATACTTACCAATTTGAGAAGGGTGGAATGAAATCTAACTTACATCCATCGAAGGAATAAAGGGAGAAGGCTATCATAGCGATGCCAAGTCCAACGTTGGCATATGTAAAGGAAGTGGAGAAACTTAGACCTGTGGAGCAGTACGCTGAGGAAAATAAAGAACAGAACATGGGTGCTATGGCAACAACACTTTTGAAATAGAAGCACATGAGAGGTTGTCATTCCTGTAATGTTTCATGTTGTGGAATGTTTGTAGGAAACATAACAGAGAAAGTGGATGATGTGGCCATGGGTGAGACAACTAAAGGCAAATTTGACAGCGAGAAGAATAATATGCTTATACAGTCCATGCAACAAGCATTGGGAATGGTGCCTAAGAGGGAGAGGGAGGTTGGGGTGGCAATAAGCACCATTGAGTGGGAACGGTGTAAGGCAGTAAGCATAGATGGGGGTAAAGAAGATGAGGTAGTGCAACCTTGTGGAATAAATTCACAAGGAATGGAAGAAATGCTAAAAGGTGGAGTAGATGCAGGGTAGTGTTGGAACATGACATTGAAAAAAATGTTGAAGAGTTAACAACAGAGATGGGTAGAGGAGGATGTCCAATCTGTACATTTGTTTTTGTCAGCTTACCTTTTGAACAAGATGTTCAAATTAATCAACCTGGAGGGTTTGATGTAGAAGCATCCCCGGTGCAGAAAACTATATTGCGCATCTCATTCTCTTTCAATAGTTTAAATGTTGCTTCCATAATATTTTCATAGATTTTATGTCGCTACAGAAATTGCTACAACATTTTCTACAGAAGAAGAGATAGTTGCTACAACAATTGCACTACAAAAGCTCGAAAGCAATTTAAAATCCCACTGTTGACTACAAGTAAATATGTAAATTGAACTTGAATTTGTGACTTTGAACTTTGAAAAGTTAAAGCAAAGTTTTAAAGGCATCCAAATTCCAGCCGAAAAGAAGTAAAATATTTCAGAATCTCCAATAATTTTGAGAACCCAWCTTGTCCTCACTATTCACCAAGAAATCCAGCTCCTCTCAGCGGAACCAGCGCAGAAGTTCCTCCGTAAGTTGCTGCTCCATTTCCATGGCTGTTTCTCCTGATAGAATCGACGATCTACAGAGAGGGCAGGCGGCCTGCCGGCCATACTCCACCCATTTATCAATGCAAGATTTGTGAAATATATGAGAGCAACGCAACTTACAAATCTGATCCACCCCTTCATCAATTCTAGACAAGCAAACAGCGCAGTCTGTAACATTGCCAAAAGTGGTAGGGGATTTGCTGGTTCTACTGTCGAGTTCTGCAATCAGTAAGAGACGAGCAAGGTGGGAGCCCAAGTCAAGACTATTTGCCATGGCTTCAGGATTAGAGCTGTTGAGACCCAGAATTTGCAAAAGGCCGTCAAACATTCGCTTAATGGAAGCAACAGAGACCCCTGCAACGATTATTACCGTTATGAGCAGTCCTGAATTCGAAGACACGTCTGAGAGACTTGAAATCCCCATAGTCCACACTCTCAAACAGCCGATGGGATGGGATGAGCTGTGTGGAAATCCCTCGAGCACCTTAATTTTATTTATAGGACTCAAACTGATCCAGATGAGCAGAGACAATGGTGGGTGGTGAATCTGACACGTATGTGATTTCCTTGCCTGGCAAATTTTCCCACCAACGAGCAACGTATGGATTTCGCTGACGTATAGCTGTAAAATCGATGGCGTGTTCCATACCCCACCTAACAACTGGGATGGTGGACTTTCAACTTGCATTTTGCAAATTGCTTCGTCCAGCCAAAATCAAATCTACATGAGTAACAGCTGGGATGGTGGGCTTTCAACTTGCAGTTTGCAAATTGCTTCGTCCGGCCAAAATCAGATCTACATGGGTTTACAGATTTGGTGGCAGCCTGGCAGGGTGTTGATGGGGTGAGTTAATAAGCTGATGGACTTTGTTCGTGGGAATCTCAGCTAGGGAATCTGTTTGTGGGAATCTCAGCCACTATTATTATTTGAGAACATTTGTTGGTTTCTTGATGACTTAGTATATTGTTCACGACATTCTTGTTATTGTAATAGATATTTAGAAAATTAAACACAAAATTAATATTTGTATGTAAATTTCTCAATAATTCACTGATCTTGTATGGTTTTTTCAAGTCCATTGTAAAAAAAATACATAGTTTTTCTTCGTTTAACACAAATATATGTTAATGATTTTGTTTGCCATAAAAAAACTCTATTAAGATCAGTCATAACGTGTTTGTTCTTCATTAAGTTTATGTATGAGCCTACACAAAATAGACCTTGTAAACCTCCCAAAACCTAAAATTAGAATTACAACAATGTTAATTGTGATTTTGTTCATTCAATTTTCTACATCATTAATTCCTTACTCCTTTGATCATTCCCCTTTCCCCAATTTTATGTATCTTTATCTATAACACTCCTTGTTTCTAGAAACATTGACATAATTGTGACGATAATTTAAGTGCCAAATATTTGAGAATAAGATTTATCATTTACAACTTTAATGCTTAGAGTAACAATTTTTATGCTTAGGTTGGATTCTTAAGTAAGATATGGAGAAGTTAACATAATTCAATTATCTTTATATTTATGCAATAGGGATTATCCTCGAACTTCTACTCTATCACACATTTTTTGCATGCTTTGAGAAATAGAGTGAGCAATCAATGCCCTCAATAAGAACCACATACTTGGTGGTTTTGATGAGAAAATTCCTTTAGCTTTGTGTTTGTATCAACCTTAGGAATATCCAAATTATAGACATCTTAGCCTGCATGATAAACAATCGGTGCAATCTTGCTAGATTTACGTGTTCCTAGAGCCCTATAAAGCAACCAGGCTCTCTTCATGGTTTTTATAGTGTTTTGATATAATTAACCCCTTTCAACAAAATCCTTGTTGGAAATTTGGTTGTCATTGACGTCAACCTTGATAAATAGGTGAAGTATCATTGATCGATTGGTTTGAGAAGCATTGTCAATATTGGACATATTGTTATGAAGATGACTTGAATGTCAGGCATTGTCAATATTGGACATAATGTTATGAAGGTGATTTGAATATCAATAGAAAGATAATATTGACTAATATATTGTATGAGCTTGATACACTCATCCTATATTGTATAAGGTCGAGATTGTGTCATTAACATCCATGCACAAAAACAAAAATTGTGAAGACACTGTCAGATAAAAAGGATAAATGGATAATCTAATATGGATCCATACAAATCACAAATAAAGAAGTTAATAAGACATGGTTCATTAAAAGTGATTCAAAAAATCTCAATTGAAGAAGAGTCCAGAGATGAGACAAAATGTCAATGATGGATGTTTGGTGAGGAATCATTGACACCTTCGAGTGACAAGTCGAGTCGATTCAAACAACAATAAGGTCGACTACATGGAAGTCGATCAACTGCAAGACGAGTTGAAGACAAGTCGACCGGTTGCAAGTCTGCAGATTAACGAAAGTTGGAGAAGACAAGTCGATCCATTTCACGATGAGTCGAAGACAAGTCGACCAATTGAAGGTCAAAGTTGAAGGAAAATTGAGTCAGGAAATACCAGTTGGCCAAAGCAAGTCGAGATGACCAAAGTTGAATTTCTCAAGTCGGTTTTCTTCCAAGTTGAGTCGATCTAAGAAAGAAGTAGCCTATAGGTAGAAGTCGAAACAAACTTAAATACAAGTCGGGTCGAAGCTGAAGCAAGATGGGTCGGCTAGAATTGAAATACTCAAGTCGGAATTTATCCTAGTTGAGTCAACCAAAAAGATGTTTGTTGGTCGAATGAGGAAGCAAATAAGAAAAAGGGTGAGACCAAGTCAAATATTTAGTGACTGACAGTTGAGAGGGAACCGATTTTAATATAACCATCAAGTAAAATGTTTACAAGTTGAGTTTAAATAATCACCAACAAAGGAGATATGTGGAGGTCAATTTAGACATTCATGAAAAGGTAATATGTATTGAAGTTGATCTGACATCCGATGACGAAAGGAAAATGTAGGCAATTTTCCTTCAAAGAATCACCTATACTAGCCACCTGACACACTTCCTAGGGAAATTTCCTGCTCATCAACTAATTGGGCATGTTCTGCAAAAAACCCATGTCAGAGAATTTTAAAATTAGTTTCCATCACTCTAGAATCTTCATACGAAAATCATTGTCTAAATTGGCGTATGAAAATCAATTAATAAAAGTTATCATTTGTGTTAATTAAATGAAGGGGTGCAATGTTTCATTCCAAAATGACATATTGTTTCAAAATGGAACCCTTTGGAAGACTATATAAGTAAAGGAATATGAAGAGAAGAGTGTGTCTTGGTGGATATATATATATATATATATATATATATATATATATATATATATATATATATATATATATATATATATATATATATATATATATATAATGGATTGAATGAAAGTTCATTTTATCAGGTTGGTACATGTTTACAAGCTGAGTCGTGTCATGAGGATTGGATTCCTCACATCTCAGTTGGATCTGAGATCAACAAGCCGGGTCTTGTTATGAGGGTTGGATTCTTCATTTCTCAGTTGGATATGAGAACTACAAGTCGGGTCTTGTATCAGAGATATGGATCTCTCATATTCAATTGAAGTTGAAGATATTAAAAGATTGATTTTATTTGTATTCATTCAAGTTAAATAAATAAAAGAATGATATTTTATCTACTTCCTACAGTTTCTGTTATGCATGTTTATGAATAATTAATTGAACTGCATATATCTTATTTAGTTAATTTAGTTAATATATGAAAGTGTGAAAAGTATCCAAAAGTTCCAGACACTGATTCACCCTCCCTCTTAGTGTCAGTGTGTGTTTCAACATTTGGTATCAGAGAAGGTTCATTCACTATAGTGTAACGACTCAATAGTTCTGAAGAGAACAATTGGTATTAGATCAAGTTCCTTCACTACAGTTTAACCACTTAATTGTTCTGAAGAGAAAAATTGGTATCTTAGTAAGGTTTCTTCAAGGAAAAACAATCTAATCACTGGAAGGGAGATCCTACTAAACACACAAATGGATGAACAAATGGTTCTCTCCACAAATGAAGCTCCTTTATTTGATGGAACAAACTACTCTTCATGGAGGGAAAGAATGAAAATATATCTGAAGTCAAGAGGATCTGGAGTTTGGGACTTAGTAGTAAGTAAGCCTTGGTACTTAACTACCTCGACGAACAAATCCAAAACTGCAAAAGAAGCAAAGAGAAACGATTCAATGGCATTAAAAGCAATCCAKAATGGACTRTCAAATCGAATMAAAGAAAATATGGGACATTGCACCTCTACTAAATTATTATGGCTCCAATTAGAGAGTTCTTATCGGAGTAAAGTACAAAACACACAAATGGATGGACAAATGGCTCTCTCCACAAATGAAGCTCCTTTATTTGATGAAACAACCTACTCTTCATGGAGGGAAAGAATGAAAATATATATGAAGTCAAGAGGATYTGGAGTTTGGGACTCAGTAGTAAGTAAGCCTTGGTACTTAACTACCTCAATGAACAAATCCAAAATTGCAAAAGAAGCAAAGAGAAACAATTCAATGGAATTAATAGCACTCCAAAATTGACTGTCAGACCGAATCAAAGAAAATATGGGACATTGCACCTCTGCTAAAGTATTATGGCTCCAACTAGAGAGTTCTTATTAGAGTAAAGTACAAAACACAACAAAAAAAAAGACAATACCATAAAGGAATTGATGCAATCCCTAGTCATCAATAAAGAAGACAACTCAAACAAGGAATTGATGCAATCCCCAGTTATCAATAAAGAAAACAACTCAAACAAGGAATTGATGCAATCCCCAATCATCAAATAAAAAGACAAATCAAACAAGGAATTGATGCAATCCCTAGTCATCAATGAAGAAGACAACTTCATCAAGGAATTGATGCATACCTCAATAATCACTGAAGAAAAAATATTGAATCTTAAGACTGATATTATAGTTGCATTAGAAGAGATTCGTATGGAATGAGAAAATGGTATATATATTGAAGTTCTTGTGGAGGCTCTTGACAATATCCAATACACAACTATGTGCACTCTAGAAGAGTTAGAGAAACCTCAAAATAAAGATATGTTGCTACTACAATAGTTAGATCAATCTAACAACCATGAAGAGAAAGAACAAAATATTCAGCTAGAAGACAAAGAAGAAGAGATCAATAGATTAAAGACTGAAGTTGTTGATCTAACAAAAGAAATGAACAAGTTGAAGGCATACGACAAACTCAATAAATGCACAGAAGAATTAGAAGAAACAAAATAAATGGTCAACAATATAAAGATTCAACTTGAAGAAGCTAAGGAAATTTAAGAAACCTTGAAGATCCAGTTGACTAAAAATGAAGAATCATGCCACACGTTGGAATTGGAAGTCATCAACCTCAAAAGGATTCAGCTAGAAAACAAGGAAGAAATCAAATGTAATATCCCAAAGGACGAACCCTATTGTAATCATGTTTTGTAAATCATGTTTTGTAGGCTGGTGAGCCGAGTATTGATAAGTTGATAGGCTTATGTGTTTATTAGGCCGGAGAGCCTAAGTGTTAAAGGCCAAGAGCCTGATTTTGTACATGTAATTATGCACATTATTAATAAAAGATAAACATCTCTGCTTGTGGACCGACCACGATGAATGAGTGATGGGGGACTAAGCTTCCACAAAGCCTGGGTAAGGGAGAGGGGCACGAAAGGTAAGAAAGAGGGGCTAATCTTGGGGGCTTAATCCCTTGGGAATAATAATTTATTATTATTCCAAAGTACTGTGTAAATGTATATGTTTTTTCCTAAGTTTCTGGAGAGGAACACATGTTGATGGAGCGCATGCAACTTCATGGGCGACATATGTTGACCCAAGCGCATGCAGTTAAAACCATAGGAACAAGTTATGTTGGGGGTCTGCATTCAACCAACCATCACCTGAGTCTGGGGGTTCGACCTTCCAATTCGCCATCCTCCATCTGAACTCGTGATTGTCCATGATCGACCTTTGCCTGGTGTTGTTTTCAGATCCCTTACCTGGACAATTCAAGCCTGTGTGTGGGATCTCTGTGCACCCTTACACAATCACGAAACCATAACCGTGAGTCCATTATGTGTTGCATGATTGAGAAACCTGAATTTGCCTGGGTTGTGATGTACTATCCCAGTGGGTTGTTGTGGCAGCGTAGTCCTGACTATGTGAGGTTGTTGCCATTGACTGTGCGTTGCTGAGCCTTATTGTTGAATCCTCACTGTGATGGAATTGGTCACAAGAACAGGTTTCCAAACCTGTGAGCAACTCTCTCCAGGTGAGAGATTGTGATGAGGAAGCAAGAACTCCTGGAAGGGATCATGTAGCTGCTACAAAACTCTGATACTTCTGGTCTGGTCTGTTGCTAAATACCAAGGCAAGGGAGGTTAGCAGCCAAAGGACTATCTTGGTGATAGTGAAGGTGTATACTCCTGGGGTGGGACAGGCATGTGGGTAATGAGAGTCTGTGAGCAGTGGGCATAAGTGACTCCTGGGAGAAAATCCTTCCTCTGTAACTAGGTGTCTTCCCGTTGACCTTGCCTAGCCTAGGATTCCCTACCGGTGGAGCTTAGTCCCAGCTCGGGGGTGGCCTACTACTGAGAGTAATGAGCAACGCGGTCTAAGGCTGGGAGGGTCATGGAAGGTCTACACGCAGTTGGT
Source organism: Picea mariana (assembly GCA_032191745.1). Classification (NCBI taxonomy): domain Eukaryota; kingdom Viridiplantae; phylum Streptophyta; class Pinopsida; order Pinales; family Pinaceae; genus Picea; species Picea mariana. The sequence continues at coordinate 91,690 of JASDQU010010616.1, read as the reverse complement.
GAGTTACATCTAGTTTCAAAGATAAGTATATGCATGTGTTTAAATTCAACTTTTAAATGCATGTTTGTGATGCTTGCAATATTATCATGTATTCCGTTGCGATGAAGTTTACTGTTGTGCATATGAATTATTGTTAATGCCATGGATTATGTATTCTAGCAATAATTATGTGCTTACTCAGTGTTAATGTATTGAATTTATTTAAATGCATGTTATATAAGTGTTGGTAGAATTGCCCAGCCTTAGGAGGGTCAGGGATGTTACATTTGGTATCAGATTCAAGGTTTTCAATGCTGAGCCTGGATGGGCCAGATAAGGGGCCATTGGACCTGAGGTTTCAGGTAGAAATTGTGTCTGGAGGGACTAATTTCAAACCTTGGATTATTTCTGAGTGCCAAGGGGTTGCTTGGTTGTGTTACAAAACTGCAGTCAGTGTGGTATTTGGCCAGAGAGAGAGAGAGAGAGAGAGCGCAACGAACGAAGTGTTGCAACCGTTGGATCTAGTCGGGAGGAAAGGAGATCCCTCACGACCGTCAGATCTGGAGAAGGTGCAGGAGAGTTATCTTGGAAACCTTTTGGGGATTCGACTATCAGGAAAAGTGAGATGTGCTGAGGCACGAACTCCCGATGCTCGAAACTCTGAAGTCTCAAAAATATATACACCGTAGATCGCAAGGAAAGAGCAGATCACGATTTCGTGATTTCGGCTATAGGAAAAAGTGAGAAGTGTGGACGCACAAACTCCCGAAACCCGAACTCCCGAAAAGAAAAGTGAATGTTGTAGGACCCGATGACGTCGCCGAAGGTGACATGGACCGTCTTAAGCATGCCACGTGCCACCGTGGTTGTTAGAAACAACTATGTGACGTGGGTCCGAAGGGGATAAAGTAAATCAAAATTTCGGATGTCAGAATATTTGGAGGAAACAAGTGTGGGAACCTCCGAGGTCCGAAGTCCCGAAACCCCAAAGTCCCGAAGTCCCGAAAATTCGATGACGGAAGGACCACAGTGGGTTCCAATCATTGGATGTCGTGTACACGTGGACCGTTGATCCACCCGATGTCGCGAGTTCGGCAACTAGAACTCGATAGATAGTGGTCTAGCGTTTGGTCACAGCCCGTGATCGCATGGGTTGGGGACTAAAAAGGGGGGGGCTATCGCCCGAAAGTTATAGAGCCGAGCAAAGCTCAAAAGATTCATGAAGTCGAAACGTTTTCTTAGAATCGGGTTGGTTTTGAATGTGTGGAATTTGGTAAGGAAAGATGGCCTAACAAATTCTGGTTGTCTGCACATTGTGATTGCAGAAGTTGACGAGGGCCAGAACTGGTCAGAGTTGTCGCCGAGTGCAAAGAAATGGAAGAGGTGTGAATTTCCCCCAGTTCAAAGAATGAAAGAAAAGGAATGGATGCCAACTTGGGAGTTGAAGGATCGAACTCCAATGGACACGGAAAGGAGATGGATAGGGAAGGGAATATGATGAAAATCATTAAAAGATTGCAGAAAGATGCCCAGGCTCGCCGAGCTGATAGCAGAAGGCTCAAGAAAACTCAGGATAAACAGAGTGAATTCAACTTGAAGTTTTTGCGGAGCCTAGATAGGATCGAAAAGTAATTGGAAAAGGAGAGTGACACAAGCAAAACAGGGAGTCGCAGGACCCCTGAGAGGAAAAGAAGATCGAGGAGTGTTAGCAGACGTCGTCGTCGCTCCCCAAAGCATTCCAGTAAAGAAACACGCGTTAGTTCAAACCCATCTCCTACCAGAAAGCATAGGAGGTCTGGAGTGGATGAACTAAAAGGAGAAATGAATAAAATTAAGTCTCCCACATTTGATGGAGAACACCAGAAGGAAGAAGATGCCGAGACATGGTTGCTAGGCATGAGGAAGTACTTCCAATTGCAGAATTATTCCTCTCATGCCGAAGGAAGAATTATGATGTATCAGTTGAAAGGAAAAGCATCCATGTGGTGGGATCATCTTGTGCAGGTGCAACACATTAGAGAGAAAGATAACACTTGGAAGGAATTCAAGAGGTATTTCGAGAATAAATATTTGACTAAAAGACATTATGACAGAAAGATGAAAGAGTTATTTGAACTCAAACTGGGCAGCATGACCATTGATGAGTACGAGCGAAGATTTTTGGAACTGTTGAAGTATGTTTCGTTCATCAAGGAGGAGACTTTCAAGATTCAAAGGTATCTAAGTGGATTACCACCTTCTATTGGTGACAAGATTCAGTATGATGACCCTAATTCTATGGAAGAAACAATAAGAAGAGCGAAATGTTTATATGAACAACAGAGAGAAAATCCTACCTTCCAGAAGGCTTGGGAAGACAAGAAGAAGTTCAAGAAGGAACAAAGGCAGAGGGGAAACAAGCCTCCCTTTTTCAAAAACAGTCCTCAGGGACAACCATCTTTTAGAGATCCCAGAAAGGCTGAAGTGGGTGGTCAATTGCCAAGGCAGACACCTATGGAGTGTTGGGGTTGTAAAGGAAACCATAGGTACAGAGATTTCCCCCACATAAATGATAAAGTGAGAGTCTTCCACAATGTTCAGCAAGTTGAAACAATGGAGAACATGGGCAGTAGAATGCCAAGGATCTACGCGGCCCTGGACAATAAGCAAGATGAATTTCAATCACACATGATTGAAGTGGAAGGTATGATTAACAACAACCACTTACTATTTTAATTGATTCAGGGTCTAGCCATAGTTATATAGATCCTAGAGTGGTGGAAGGTTTTCATTTATCAAGAAGAAAACATGAAAAGTCTTGGTTAGTGAAGTTGGCTACAAGAACCAAGAGGAAAGTCACTGAGTTGGTTAAGTCCTATCCTATGGACATGAAAGGATTGAGCACGAAGGCTGAATTAAATATTCTGCCTTTAGGCTCTTATGAATATTTAATTGGGACGGACTGGTTGGACCACCACCATGCCCTCCTGGACTATCGTAACAAGGCATTTACTTTCCTGGATGAGGAGGGGAATCAGAAAAAAGTCCAAGGAATTCCCAGAGTCGTTGTTGTCAAAGAAATTTCAGCATTAGAACTAAAGAAATGCTACAGGAAAGGTTGTCAGTTGTTTGCATCCCATATGGAGGAAGCATCTAAGAATGAGGTCTCAAAGATTGGATACCATACAGTACTAAAAGATTTTGAAGATGTATTTCAGGAGGTACCTGAACTACCTCCGAAGAGAGATATCAATTTCTTTGTAAATTTGATGCCTGGAGCAGCTCCAGTGTTGAAAGCTCCTTATAGAATGAGCATACCAGAGTTGAAAGAAATTCAGTTGCAGCTTGAAGAGCTTCTGAGGAAGGGGTACATTCGCCCAAGCGTGTCACCTTGGGGTGCCCCGGTCCTGTTCATGAAGAAGAAGGATGGGACGTTGAGGCTGTGTATTGATTTCAGACAGTTAAACAAAGTAACTGTTAAGAACAAGTACACTCTACCAAGGATTGATGACCTCTTCGATCAATTGAAGGATGCAAATATATTTTCAAGATAGATCTCAGATCGGGATATCACCAGGTAAGAATAAAGTATGAATACATCAACAAGACTGTCTTTAGAACAAGGTATGGTCATTATGAGTTCACAATGGTGCCGTTTGGACTGTCGAACACACCTGTTGTTTTTATGTGCTTGATGAATGGTGTTTTTAGGGACTATCTAGAAAAGTTTGTCATAGTCTTCATGGATGACATTCTGGTGTATTCCAAGTCAGAGGAAGAGCATGAACAACACTTGAGGATGGTGCTGCAAGTGCTAAGAGAGCACCAAATGTATGCCAAATTGAGCAAATGCTCATTTTATCAGGAACAAATCCATTACTTGGGGCATATTATTTCAAAAGAAGGGATCGTTGTGGATCCTGAGAAGGTTGAGGCCATCAGAGAATGGTCAGCGCCAAGGAATGTGGCGGACGTTAGATCCTTTATGGGTCTAGCGGGATATTACAGAAGGTTTATCACAGGGTTCTCGAGGATATCTCACCCTATCACTTCTTTGCAAAGGAAGGAGAAGAAGTTTCCGTGGATAAAGGATTGTGAGAGAAGCTTCCAACAATTGAAGCAACTGTTAACCAATGCTCCAGTCATGAGGATCGTAGACCGAAATGAAGATTTTGTGGTATGCATTGATGCATGCAAAGAACGACTGGGAGGAGTCCTCATTCAGAATGGATTTGTAATTTTTTATGAGTCTAGGAAGCTCAAAGAGCACGAAAAGAATTATGCCACTCACAATTTGGAGTTGGCAGCAATCGTTCACACTCTGAGGAACTGGAGACATTACCTCATGGGGAGGAGATTTGAATTGAGAAGAAACCACAACGGTCTGAAATACTTGTTTGACCAACCCACCCTAAACACTAGGTAGAGTAGGTGGCTGGAGTTTCTGTGTGAATACGACTTTGATATCAAGCATATCAAAGGGAAGGAAAACAAGGTGGCTAATGCACTCAGCAGAAAGGTGCACAACTTACATGCGACAATCATTATCATGTACCAAACTGATATAAAGGGCAGGATTTTGGAGGCTGCAAATACAGATTTGCAGTACAGAGATTTGGTAGCAAAACTACAGCAAGGCAAGATGCCACAGAAAGTGGAGATTTATAAGCTAGGGGCAGATGGAATAATTTTGTACAAGAACAAAATTTACGTACCTAATGTCCAGAACTTGAAACGTATAATTTTGCATGAAATGCATAATGTCCCTTATGCAGGGCACCCTGGATATCAGAAAACTGTGGCAGCAGTCAAGAGCCATTATTTCTGGCCAGGTATGAAGAAAGAGATTGTTGAATACATCGCCAGATGTATGGAGTGCCAGAAGGTTAAAGTTGAACGCAGGCACCCAGCAGGGTTGCTGCAACCTTTACCCATTCCGGAGTGGAAGTGGGAAGTGGCAACAATGGATTTCATCATGGGATTACCCAGAACAGTCAAGCAGCATGACTCAATCATGGTGGTAATGGACAAGCTTACGAAAGCTACCCATTTTATTCCACTAAAGACTACTCATAAGGCAACATATGTTGTTGATATTTTTATGAAGGAAGTGGCATGATTGCACGGAATTCCCAAGACAATTATGTTTGACAGAGACCCAAAATTTACCTCAAATTTCTGGAAGGGGTTATTCAAGGGATTTAGAACGAATCTGAATTTCAGTACAGCCTACCATCCTGAGTCAGATGGGTAAACAGAGTGGGTGAATCAAGTGATAGAAGACATACTAAGAATGTATGTGATAGACAAACCATCGAAATGGGAAGACTACCTACACTTGGTATAATTCGCCTACAACAATGGGTATCAAACATCGTTGAAGATGATCCCATTTGAAGCACTTTATGGCAAAAAGTACAATACTCCATTGAGCTGGGATAATCCCGCTGATAGAGTAGTAGTTGGGCCAGAGTTGCTCAAGGAAATGGAAGAGCAAATGCTAAAAATTAAGCAGAATTTGAAAGCTGCCCAGGATAGGCATAAAAGTTATGCTGATAAAAACAGAACCCACTGGGATTTTAAAGTGGGTGACCATGTTTTCCTGAAAGTGAAAGCTAACAAAATTTCCCTAAGGCTGGGAAACTATGCCAAGTTGGCAGCCAAATTTTGTGGGCCATTTGAAATCCTATGAAGGATTGGGCCAGTTGCATATATGATTGCATTACCTGCATCCATGACTGTACATAATGTGTTTCATGTTTCATGTTTCATTGCTTAAGAAATATATACCTGATGCTAATCATGTTATCGAATGGAATGTGATTCAGGTTGAGCAATAAGGTGTCCTGCAAGGGCATCCTGTGTGCATATTGGACAGGAAAAGCAAACAGCTCCGGAATCGAGCTATAGGGCTTGTAAAGGTCTAGTGGACCTGGTATGGTCCTGCAGACGCGACATGGGAACATGAGGATGCTATGCAGGCAGAATACCCACATCTTTTTGAATATTTTGAAAATCATGTGGATGTTGTGTGAAAGCTTCACTGAGGACAGTAATCATGTTTTGTAAATCATGTTTTATAGGTTGTTGAGCTGAGTATTGATAAGTTGATAGGATTATGTGTTTATTAGGCCGGAGAGCCTAAGTGTTAAAGGCCAGGAGCCTGATTTTGTACATGTAATTATGCACATTATTAATAAAAGATAAACATCTTTGTGTGTGGACCGACCACGATGAATGAGTGATGGGGGACTAAGCTTCCACAAAGCCTAGGTAAGGGAGAGGGGGCTGAAAGATAAGAAAGAGGGGCTAAGATTAGGGGCTTAAGCCCTTGGGAATAATAATTTATTATTATTCCAAAGTACTGTGTAAATGTACATGTTTTGTCCTAAGTTCCTAGAGAGGAAGGCATGTTGATGGAGCGCATGCAGCTTCATGGGAGACATGTGTTGACCGAGGTGCATGCAGTTAAAACCATAGGAATAAGCCGTGTTGGGGGTCTGCATTCGGCCAGCCATCACCTGAGTCCGGGGGTTCGGCCTTCCAATTCGTCATCCTCCGTCTGAACTCGTGATTGTCCATGATTGACCTCTGCCTGGTGTTGTTTTCAGATCCCTTACCTGGACAGTTCAAGCCTGTGCGTGAGATCTATGTGCACCCTTACTCAATCCCAAAACCATAACCATGAGTCCGTTACGTGTTGCATGATTAAGATAGTGTTTTGATATAATTAACCCCTTTCAACAAAAGCCTTGTTGGAAATTTGGCTGTCATTGACATCAACCTTGATAAATAGGTGAAGTATCATTGATCGATTGGTTTGAGAAGCATTGTCAATATTGGACATATTGTTATGAAGATGACTTGAATGTCAAGCATTGTCAATATTGGACATAATGTTATGAAGGTGATTTGAATATCAATAGAAAGATAATATTGACTAATATACTGTATGAGCTTGATACACTCATCCTATATTGTATAAGGTCGAGATTGTGTCATTAACATCCATGCACAAAAGAAAAAATTGTGAAGACACTGTCAAATAAAAAGGATAAATGGATAATCTAATATGGATCCATACAAATCACAAATAAAGAAGTTAATAAGACATGGTTCATTAAAAGTGATTCAAAAAATCTCAATTGAAGAAGAGTCCAGAGATGAGACAAAATGTCAATGATGGATGTTTGGTGAGGAATCATTGACATCTTCGAGTGACAAGTTGAGTTGATTCAAACAACAATAAGGTCGACTACATGGAAGTCGATCAACTGCAAGACGAGTTGAAGACAAGCCGACCGGTTGCAAGTCTGCAAATTAATGAAAGTTGGAGAAGACAAGTCGATCCATTTCATGATGAGTCGAAGACAAGTCAACCAATTGAAGGTCAAAGTTGAAGGAAAATTGAGTCGGGAAATACCAGTTGGCCAAAGCAAGTCGAGATGACCAAAGTTGAATTTCTCAAGTCGGTTTTCTTCCAAGTTGAGTCGATCTAAGAAAGAAGTAGCCTATAGGTAGAAGTCGAAACAAACGTAAATACAAGTCGGATCGAAGCTGAAGCAAGATGGGTCGACTAGAATTGAAATACTCAAGTCGGAATTTCTCCTAGTTGAGTTGACCAAAAAGATGTTTGTTGGTTGAATGAGGAAGCAAATAAGAAAAAGGGTGAGACCAAGTCAAATATTTAGTGACTGACAGCTGAGAGGGAACTGATTTTAATATAACCATCAAGTAAAATGTTTACAAGTTGAGTTTAAATAATCACCAACAAAGGAGATATGTGGAGGTCAATTTAGACATTCATGAAAAGGTAATATGTATTTAATTTGATCTGACATCCGACGACGAAAGGAAAATATAGGCAATTTTCCTTCAAAGAATCACCTATACTAGCCACCTAACACACTTCCTAGGGAAATTTCCTGCTCATCAACTAATTGGGCATGTTCTACAAAAAACCCATGTCGGAGAATTTTAAAATTAGTTTCCATCACTCTAGAATCTTCATACGAAAAACGCTATCTAAATTGGCGTATGAAAATCAATTAATAAAAGTTATCATTTGTGTTAATTAAATGAAGGGGTGCAATGTTTCATTCCAAAATGACATATTGTTTCAAAATGGAACCCTTTGGAAGACTATACAAGTAAAGGAATATGAAGGGAAGAGTGTGTCTTGGTGGATATATATATAATGGATTGAATGAAAGTTCATTTTATCAGGTTGGTACATGTTTACAAGCTGAGTCGTGTCATGAGGATTGGATTCCTCACATCTCAGTTGGATCTGAGATCAACAAGCCGGGTCTTATTATGAGGGTTGGATTCTTCATTTCTCAGTTGGATATGAGAACTACAAGTCGGGTCTTGTATCAGAGATTTGGATCTCTCATATTCAGTTGAAGTTGAAGATATTAAAAGATTGATTTTATTTGTATTCATTCAAGTTAAATAAATAAAAGAAGGATATTTTATCTACTTCCTACAGTTTTTGTTACGCATGTTTATGAATAATTAATTGAACTGCATATATCTTATTTAGTTAATTTAGTTAATCTATGAAAGTGTGAAAAGTATCCAAAAGTTCTAGACATTGATTCACCCTCCCTCTTAGTGTCAGTGTGTGTTTCAACAATTGGTATCAGAGAAGGTTCATTCACTATAGTGTAACGACTCAATTGTTCTGAAGAGAACAATTGGTATCAGATCAAGTTCCTTCACTACAGTTTAACCACTTAATTGTTCTGAAGAGAAAAATTGGTATCTTAGTAAGGTTTCTTCAAGGAAAAACAATCTAATCACTGGAAGGGAGATCCTACTAAACACACAAATGGATGAACAAATGGTTCTCTCCACAAATGAAGCTCCTTTATTTGATGGAACAGACTACTCTTCATGGAGGGAAAGAATGAAAATATATATGAAGTCAAGAGGATTTGGAGTTTGGGACTCAGTAGTAAGTAAGCCTTGGTACTTAACTACCTCAATGAACAAATCCAAAATTGCAAAAGAAGCAAAGAGAAATAATTCAATGGAATTAATAGCACTCCAGAATTGACTGTCAGACCGAATCAAAGAAAATATGGGACATTGCACCTCTGCTAAAGTATTATGGCTCCAACTAGAGAGTTCTTATTAGAGTAAAGTACAAAACACAACAAACAAAAAAGACAATACCATAAAGGAATTGATGCAATCCCTAGTCATCAATAAAGAAGACAACTCAAACAAGGAATTGATGCAATCCCTAGTTATCAATAAAGAAAACAACTCAAACAAGGAATTGATGCAATCCCCAATCATCAAATAAAAATACAAATCAAACAAGGAATTGATGCAATCCCTAGTCATCAATGAAGAAGACAGCTCCATCAAGGAATTGATGCATACCTCAATAATCACTAAAGAAAAAATATTGAATCTTAAGACTGATATTATAGTTGCATTAGAAGAGATTCGTATGGAATGAGAAAATGGTATATATATTGAAGTTCTTGTGGAGGCTCTTGACAATATCCAATACACTTCTATGTGCACTCTAGAAGAGTTAGAGAAACCTCAAAATAAAGATATGTTGCTACTACAACAGTTAGATCAATCTAACAACCATGAAGAGAAAGAACAAAATATTTAGCTAGAAGACAAAGAAGAAGAGATCAATAGATTAAAGATTGAAGTTGTTGATCTAACAAAAGAAATGAACAAGTTGAAGGCATACGACAAACTCAATAAATGCACAGAAGAATTAGAAGAAACAAAATAAATGGTCAACAATATAAAGACTCAACTTGAAGAAGCTAAGGAAATTTAAGAAACCTTGAAGATCCAGTTGACTAAAAATGAAGAATCATGCCACACGTTGGAATTGGAAGTCATCGACCTCAAAAGGATTCAGCTAGAAAACAAGGAAGAAATCAAATGTAATATCTCAAAGGACGAACCCTATTGTAATCATGTTTTGTAGGCTGGTGAGCCGAGTATTGATAAGTTGATAGGCTTATGTGTTTATTAGGCCAGAGAGCCTAAGTGTTAAAGGCCAGGAGCCTGATTTTGTACATGTAATTATGCACATTATTAATAAAAGATAAACATCTCTGCGTGTGGACCGACCACGATGAATGAGTGATGGGGGACTAAGCTTCCACAAAGCCTGGGTAAGGGAGAGGGACATGAAAGGTAAAAAAGAGGGGCTAATCTTGGGGGCTTAATCCCTTGGGAATAACAATTTATTATTATTCCAAAGTATTGTGTAAATGTATATGTTTTTTCCTAAGTTTCTGGAGAGGAACACATGTTGATGGAGCGCATGCAAATTCATGGGCGACATATGTCGACCCAGGCGCATGCAGTTAAAACCATAGGAATAAGTCATGTTGGGGGTCTGCATTCGACCAACCATCACCTGAGTCTGGGGGTTCGACCTTCCAATTCGCCATCCTCCATCTGAACTCGTGATTGTCCATGATCGACCTCTGCCTGGTGTTGTTTTCAGATCCCTTACCTGGACATTTCAAGCCTGTGTGTGGGATCTCCGTGCACCCTTACACAATCACGAAACCATAACCGTGAGTCCATTATGTGTTTCATGATTGAGAAACCTGAATTTGCCTGGGTTGTGCTGTACTATCCCAGTGGGTTTTTGTGGCAGCGTAGTCCTGACTATGTGAGGTTGTTGCCATTGACTGTGTGTTGCTGAGCCTTATTGTTGTGTCCTCACTGTGCTGGAATTGGTCACAAGAACATGTTTCCAAACCCATGAGCAACTCTCTCTAGGTGAGAGATTGTGATGAGGAAGAAAGAACTTCTGGAAGGGATCATGTAGCTGCTACAAAACTTTGATACTTCTGGTCTGGTGTGTTGCTGAAGACCAAGGCAAGGGAGGTTAGCAGCCAAAGGACTATCTTGGTGATAATGAAGGTGTATACTCCTGGGGTGGGACAGGCATGTGGGGAATGAGAGTCTGTGAGCAGTGGGCATAAGTGACTCCTGGGAGAAAATCCTTCCTCTGTAACTGGGTGTCTTCCTGTTGACCTTGCCTAGCCTAGGATTCCCTACCGGTGGAGCTTAGTCCCAGCTCGGGGGTGGCCTACTACTGAGAGTAATGAGCAACGCGGTCTAAGGCTGGGAGGTTCATGGAAGGTCTACACACAGTTGGTGAGTTACATCTAGTTTCAAAGATAAGTATATGCATGTGTTTAAATTCAACTTTTAAATGCATGTTTGTGATGCTTGCAATATTATCATGTATTCCGTTGCGATGAGGTTTACTGTTGTGGATATGAATTATTGTTAATGCCATGGATTATGTATTCTAGCAATAATTATGTGCTTACTCAGTGTTAATGTATTGAATTTATTTAAATGCATGTTATATAAGCGTTGGTAGAATTGTCTGGCCTTAGGAGGGTCGGGGATGTTACATTTGGTATCAGATTCAAGGTTTTCAATGCTGAGCCTGGATGGGCCAGATAAGGGGCCATTGGACCTGAGGTTTCAGGTAGAAATTGTGTCTGGAGGGACTAATTTCGAACCTTAGATTATTTCTGAGTGCCAAGGGGTTGCTTGGTTGTGTTACAAAACTGTAGTCAGTGTGGTATTTGGCCACAGAGAGAGAGAGAGAGAGAGAGTGCAACGAACGAAGTGTTGCAACCGTTGGATCTAGTCGAGAGGAAAGGAGATCCCTCACGACCGTCAGATCTTGAGAAGGTGCAGGAGAGTTATCCTGGAAATCTTTTGGGGATTCGACTATCAGGAAAAGTGAGATGTGCTGAGGTACGAACTCCCGATGCTCGAAACTCTGAAGTCTCGAAAATATCTACACCGTAGATCGCAACGAAAGAGCTTGGTCGTAGGATCAAGCAAAGGAGCAGATCACGATTTCGTGATTTCGGCTATAGGAAAAAGCGAGAAGTGTGGACGCACAAACTCCCGAAACCCGAACTCCTGAAAAGAAAAGTGAATGTGGTAGGACCCAATGACGTCGCCGAAGGTGACATGGACCGTCTTAAGCGTGCCACATGCCACTGTGGTTGTTAGAAACAACTATGTGAAGTGGGCCTGAAGGGGATAAAGTAAATTGGAATTTCGGATGTCAGAATATTTGGAGGAAACAAGTGTGGGAACCTCCGAGGTCCGAAGTCCCGAAACCCCAAAGTCCCGAAGTCCCGAAACTTCGATGACAGAAGGACCACAGTGGGTTCCAATGGTTGGATGTCGTGTACACGTGGATCGTTGATCCACCCGATATCACGAGTTCGGTAACCAGAACTCGAGAGATAGTGGTCTAGCGTTTGGTCACAGCCCGTGATCGCATGGGTTGGGGACTAAGAAAGGGGGGGGCTATCACCCGAAAGTTACAGAGCCGAGCAGAGCTCAAAAGATTCATGAAGTCGAAACATTTTCTTAGAATCGGGTTGGTTTTGAATGTGTGGAATTTGTTAAGGAAAGATGGCCTAACAAATTCTGGTTGTCTGCACATTGTGATTGCAGAAGTTGACGAGGGCCAGAACCGGTCAGAGTTGTCGTCGAGTGCAAAGAAATGGAAGAGGTGTGAATTTCCTCTAGTTCAAAGAATGAAAGAAAAGGAATGGATGTCAACTTGGGAGTTGAAGGATCCAACTCCAATGGGCACGGAAAGGAGATGGATAGGGAAGGGCATATGATGAAAATCATTGAAAGATTGCAGAAAGATGCCCAGGCTCGCCAAGCTGATAGCAGAAGGCTCAAGAAAACTCAAGATAAACAGGGTGAATTCAACTTGAAGTTTTTGCGGAGCCTAGATAGGATCGAAAAGTAATTGGAAAAGGAGAGTGACACAAGCAAAACAGGGAGTCGCAGGACCCCTGAGAGGAAAAGAAGATCGAGGAGTGTTAGCGGACGTTGTCATCGCTCCCCAAAGCATTCCAGTAAAGAAACACGCGGCAGTTCAAACCCATCTCCTACCAAAAATCATAGGAGGTCTGGAGTGGATGAAATAAAAGGAGAAATGAATAAGATTAAGCCTCCCACATTTGATGGAGAACACTAGAAGGAAGAAGATGCCGAGACATGGTTGCTAGGCATGAGGAAGTACTTCCAATTGCAGAATTATTCCTCTCATGCCGAAGGAAGAATTATGATGTATCAGTTGAAAGGAAAATCATCCATGTGGTGGGATCAGCTTGTGCAGGTGCAACACATTAGAGAGAAAGATATCACTTGGAAGGAATTCAAGAGGTATTTCGAGAAGAAATATTTGACTAAAAGAAATTATGACAGAAAGATGAAAGAGTTATTTGAACTCAAATTGGGCAGCATGACCATTGATGAGTACGAGCGAAGATTTTTGGAACTGCTGAAGTATGTTTCATTCATCAAGGAGGAGACTTTCAAGATTCAGAGGTATCTAAGTGGATTACCACCTTCTATTGGTGACAAGATTCAGTATGATGACCCTAAGTCTATGGAAGAAACAATAAGAAGAGGGAAATGTTTATATGAACAACAGAGAGAAAATCCTACCTTCCAGAAGGCTTGGGAAGACAAGAAGAAGTTCAAGAAGGAACAAAGGCAGAAGGGAAACAAGCCTCCCTTTTTCAGAAACAGTCCTCAGGGACAGCCATCTTTTAGAGATCCCAGAAAGGCTGAAGTGGGTGGTCAATTGCCAAGGCAGACACCTATGGAGTGTTGGGGTTGTAAAGGAAACCATAGGTACAGAGATTTCCCCCACAAAAATGATAAAGCGAGATTTGTCCACAATGTTCAGCAAGTTGAAACAGTGGAGGACATGGGCAGTAGAATGCCAAGGATCTACATAGCCCTGGACAATAAGCAAGATGAATTTCAATCACACATGATTGAAGTGGAAGGTATGATTAACAACCAAGCACTTACTTTTTTAATTGATTTAGGGTCTAGCCATAGTTATATAGATCCTAAAGTGGTGGAAGGTTTTCATTTATCAAGAAGCAAACATGAAAAGTCTTGGTTAGTGAAGTTGGCTACAGAAACCAAGAGGAAAGTCACTGAGTTGGTTAAGTCCACATGAAAGGATTGAGCACGAAGGCTGAATTGAATATTCTGCCTTTAGGCTCTTATGACTATTTAATTGGGACGGACTGGTTGGACCAACACCATGCCCTCCTGGACTATCATAACAAGGCATTTACTTTCCTGGATGAGGAGGGGAATCGGAAAACAGTCCAAGGAATTTTCAGAGTTGTTGTTGTCAGAGAAATTTCAGCATTACAACTAAAGAAATGCTACAGGAAAGGTTGTCAGTTGTTTGCAGCCCATATGGAGGAAGCATCTAAGAATGTGGTCTCAAAGATTGGATACCATGCGGTACTAAAATATTTTGAAGATGTATTTCAGGAGGTACTTGAACTACCTCCGAAGAGAGATATCAATTTCTTTGTAAATTTGATGCCTGGAGCAGCTCCAATGTTGAAAGCTCCTTATAGAATGAGCATACCAGAGTTGAAAGAAATTCAGTTGTAGCTTGAAGAGATTCTAAGGAAGGGGTACATTCGCCCAAGCGTGTCACCTTGGGATGCCCCGGTCCTGTTCATGAAGAAGAAGGATGGGACGTTGAGGCTGTGTATTGATTTCAGATAGTTAAACAAAGTAACTGTTAAGAACAAGTACACTCTACCAAGGATTGATGACCTCTTCGATCAATTGAAGGATGCAAAGATATTTTCGAAGATAGATCTCAGATCGAGATATCACCAAGTAAGAATAAAGTATGAATACATCAACAAGACCGCCTTTAGAACAAGGTATGGTCATTATGAGTTCACAATGGTGCCGTTTGGACTGTCGAACGCACCTGTTGTTTTTATGTGCTTGATGAATGGTGTGTTTAGGGACTATCTAGAAAAGTTTGTCATAGTCTTCATGGATGACATTCTGGTGTATTCCAAGTCAGAGGAAGAGCATGAACAACACTTGAGGATGGTGCTGCAAGTGCTAAGAGAGCACCAATTGTATGCCAAATCGAGCAAATGCTCATTTTATCAGGAACAAATCCATTACTTGGGGCATATTATTTCAGAAGAAGGGATCGTCGTGGATCCTGAGAAGGTTGAGGCCATCAGAGAATGGTCAGCGCCAAGGAATGTGGCGGAAGTTAGATCCTTTATGGGTCTAGCGGGCTATTACAGAAGGTTTATCACAGGGTTCTCGAGGATAACTCACCCTATCACTTCTTTGCAAAGGAAGGAGAAGAAGTTTCTGTGGATAAAGGATTGTGAGAGAAGCTTCCAACAATTGAAGCAACTGTTAACCAATGCTCCAATCATGAGGATCGTAGACCCAAATGAAGATTTTGTGGTATGCACCGATGCATGCAAAGAAGGACTGGGAGGAGTCCTCGTTCAGAATGGATTTGTAATTTGTTATGAGTCTAGGAAGCTCAAAGAGCACGAAAAGAATTATGCCACTCACAATTTGGAGTTGGCAGCAATCGTTCACGCTCTGAGGAACTAGAGACATTACCTCATGGGGAGGAGATTTGAATTGAGAAGAAACCACAACGGTCTGAAATACTTGTTTGACCAGCCCACCCTAAACACTAGGTAGAGTAGGTGGCTGGAGTTTCTGTGTGAATACGACTTTGATATCAAGCATATCAAAGGGAAGGAAAACAAGGTGGCTAATGCACTCAGCAGAAAGGTGCACAACTTACATGCGACAATCATTATCATGTACCAAACCGATATAAAGGGCAGGATTTTGGAGGCTGCAAATACAAATTTGCAGTACAGAGATTTGGTAGCAAAACTACAGCAAGGCAAGATGCCACAGAAAGTGGAGATTTATAAGCTAGGGGTTGATGGAATAATTTTGTACAAGAACAGAATTTACGTACCTAATGTCCAAAACTTGAAACGTATAATTTTGCATGAAATGCATAATGTCCCTTATGCAGGGCACCCTGGATATCAGAAAACTGTGGCAGCAGTCAAGAGCCATTATTTCTGGCCAGGTATGAAGAAAGAGATTGTTGAATACATCGCTAGATGTATGGAGTGCCAGAAGGTTAAAGTTGAACGCAGGCACCCAGCAGAGTTGCTGCAACCTTTACCCATTCCGAAGTGGAAGTGGGAAGTGGCAACAATGGATTTCATCATGGGATTACCCAGAACAGTCAAGCAGCATGACTCAATCATGGTGGTAATGGACAAGCTTACGAAAGTTGCCCATTTTATTCCACTAAAGACTACTCATAAGGCAACATATGTTGTTGATATTTTTATGAAGGAAGTGGCATGATTGCACGGAATTCCCAAGACAATTATGTTTGACAGAGACCCAAAATTTACCTCAAATTTCTGGAAGGGGTTATTCAAGGGATTCGGAACGAATCTGAATTTCAGTACAGCCTACCATCCTGAGTCGAATGGGTAAACAGAGTTGGTGATTCGAGTGATAGAAGACATATTGAGAATGTATGTGATAGACAAACCATCGAAATGGGAAGACTACCTACACTTGGTATAATTCACCTACAAAAATGGGTATCAAACATTGTTGAAGATGATCCCATTTGAAGCACTTTATGGCAAAAAGTGAAATACTCCAGTGAGATGGGATAATCCCGCTGATAGAGTAGTAGTTGGGCCAGAGTTGCTCAAGGAAATGGAAGAGCAAATGCTAAAAATTAAGCAGAATTTGAAAGCTACCTAGGACAGGCATAAAAGTTATGCTGATAAAAATAGAACCCATTGGGATTTTAAAGTGGGTGACCATGTTTTCCTGAAAGTGAAAGCTAACAAAAGTTCCCTAAGGCTGGGAAACTATGCCAAGTTGGCAGCCAAATTTTGTGGGCCATTTGAAATCCTATGAAGGATTGGGCCAGTTGCATATATGATTGCATTACCTGCATCCATGACTGTACATAATGTGTTTCATGTTTCATGTTTCATTGCTTAAGAAATATATACCTGATGCTAATCATGTTATCGACTGGAATGTGATTCAGGTTGAGCAAGAAGGTGTCCTGCAAGTGCATCCTGTGTGCATATTGGACAGGAAAAGAAAACAGCTCCGGAATCGAGCTATAGGGCTTGTAAAGTTCTAGTGGACCTGGTATGATCCTGCAGACGCAACATGGGAACATGAGGATGCTATGCAGGCAGAATACCCGCATCTTTTTGAAGATTTTGAAAATCATGCGGATGTTGTGTGAAAGCTTCACTGAGGACGGTGCAAAAATAAGGGGAGGGGATTGTAATATCCCAAAGGATGAACCCTATTGTAATCATGTTTTGTAAATCATGTTTTATAGGCTGTTGAGCTGAGTATTGATAAGTTGATAGGCTTATGTGTTTATTAGGCCGAAGAGCCTAAGTGTGAAAGGCCAGGAGCCTGATTTTGTACATGTAATTATGCACATTATTAATAAAAGATAAACATCTTTGTGTGTGGACCGACCACGATGAATGAGTGATGGGGGACTAAGCTTCCACAAAGCCTAGGTAAGGGAGAGGGGGATGAAAGATAAGAAAGAGGGGCTAATATTGGGGGCTTAAGCCCTTGGGAATAATAATTTATTATTATTCCAAAGTACTGTGTAAATGTATATGTTTTGTCCTAAGTTCCTGGAGAGGAACGCATGTTGATGGAGTGCATGCAGCTTCATGGGAGACATGTGTCGACCGAGGTGCATGCAGTTAAAACCATAGGAATAAGCCGTGTTGGGGGTCTGCATTCAGCCAACCATCACCTGAGTCCAGGGGTTCGGCCTTCCAATTCGTCATCCTCTGTCTAAACTCGTGATTGTCCATGATCGACCTCTGTCTGGTGTTGTTTTCAGATCCCTTACCTGGACATTTCAAGCCTGTGCGTGAGATCTATGTGCACCCTTACGCAATCCCAAAACCATAACCGTGAGTCCGTTACGTGTTGCATGATTGAGAAACTCGAATTTTCCTGGGTCATTTTGTGCTATCCCAGTGGGATGTTGTGGCAGTGTAGTCCTGACCGTGTGAGGTTGTTTCCATTGATTGTGCATTGTTGAGCCTTACTGTTATGTCCTCACCATGATGGAATTGGTCACAATAATAGGTTACCAAACTTGTGAGCAACTCTCTACAGGTGAGAGATTGTGTTGAGGAAGTAAGAACTCCTGGAAGGGGTCCTGTAGCTGCTACTGAACTTTGAGACTTCCGATCTGGTCTATTGTTGAAGCCCAAGGCAAGGGAGGTTAGCAGTCGAAGGACTATTTTGGTGAAAGTGAAGGTGTATACTCCTGGGGTGGGACAGGCATGTGGGAAATGAGAGTTTGTGAGCAGTGGGCATAAGTGACTCCTAGGAGAAAATCCTTCCTCTGTAACTAGGTGTCTTGCTGTTGACCTTGCCTAGCCTAGGATTCCTTGTCGGTGGAGCTTAGTCCCAGCTCAGGGGTGACCTACTACTGAGAGTGATGAGCAGCGTGGTCTAAGGCTGGGAGGTTCATGGAAGGTCTGCACGCAGTTGGTGAATTACATCTAGTTTCAAAGATAAGTATATGGATGTGTTTAAATTCAGCTTTTAAATGCATGTTTGTGATGCTTCAAATATTATCATGTATTCCGTTGTGATGTAGTTTACTGTTGTGCATATGAATTATTGTTAATGCCATGGATTATGTATGCTAGCAATAATTATGTGATTACTATGTGTTATTGTATTGAATTTATTTAACTGCATGTTATATAAGTGTTGGTAGCATTGCCCGACCTTAGGAGGGTCGGGGATGTTACATCAAAATATTGAATATTGAAGTTGTTGATCTAACAAAAATAGAAGAGTTGAAGACATATGAAAAAATTAATAAATGCACTTAAGTCTTGGATGAGACAGAAAAAATAGTCATCAGTCTAAAGACTCAACTTGAATAAGCTAAGGAAATAGAAGAATACTTGAAGATCTAGTTGACTAAAAATGAAGAAACATGTCACATGTTGGAATTGGAAGTTATCAACCTAAAAAAGTGTTAAGTTTTCAATGAGCTATAGTTCATGCATTCTCTTTAAAAATTTTGTTTAACTATTACTTGAACCATCACTACTGTAGCAAACCAAGATCACATGAAGAATAATCATGCACAAGAATACAAGAAGTATCCCGGGAAACCCTTCTCAACAAGGGAAGAAAACCCAACCAATCCTTTACTATATTCTTCAATAGATAGACCTCCCACACCATCACCAAACCTAGCACACAAGAGGGTGATGTAATTCTAAAAATTTCAGACCACAACTTCTGAAATTATGAGATGACATAATGATAAGTGTGTTTCCTCAATGAGGATTCACCTTTATTTATATAAGACTTGTCATATCAAATAATGTGTATTTTGGAACAATAGGTCCGACCTCAATAACTCAAAATATAATTAATAATTACCATATCAATTATCTTTTACATTAAGGTGGGGCCAATATGTACCCTTTACATTAAAAATAGGGTTACAGGTAAGTCTAACTCTTAAACAATATAGCAAGGGATCTCATACACCCAATAATGCTCAGCCACTAGGGGCATATCCATAGGGATGTCCATATCTCTATGTCACTGCGTCTCACATGAGAACCACACTCACTCGTGCTCAGCCACTAGGATCACGTTCACCTGTGCTCATCCACAGGCATGTCCACTCAACAGATCTTCTTTACCACTGCATTACATAGGAGAGTCATCTGGATTTCATCGTCTCAACTCTCTGCTCAAAGGAGGCTAATACATCATCGTTATCTCTGTCTCATGATGATGCACTCGGCTCTATGGGAATTCACACATTCACCTTGTGCTCAACCACATGCATGTCCAACTCAACAGATCTCCTTTCTCATTGTGTTACACAGGAGAATCATCTGGAGTTCTTCTCAACTCTCTGTAAGGAGGAGGTTATCACTATGTTCTAGCTCTATCTCAGATAGGAACCACACACCCATATCAAGGGGCTCTCTCTCAGGTCTGTGTCCTAGAGGATGTCTCACGGAGTTGTAATCATCAACACTCCCTCTCATCTAGGGAGGAATTCTCCATCAGGCCAAGTCTCGTACGGAAGTATTCAAACTTCATCCTAGTTGTAGGTTTGGTGAAGATATCTACAATCTGCTCATATGTAGGAAGATATTGCACGTGCACTACTTTCCTTTGCAACATGTCTCTAATATAATGTTATTTTATCTCAACGTGTTTCGATCTATCATGAAACACGGGGTTCTCGAAGAGATTTACACACAACTTTGGTTATCATCATAGAATCCATCTCATGATCAAGTAAATCTATCATAAGCTTGTGAAGTCACACTGCTTCGCACACTCAATGTTATATACTCTGCTTATGTGGTACTCAAGGCCCCAGAGTTTTGTTTCCTGTTGCTCCAGGAAACCATGACAAACTTCACGATAAGACAACAATCGGATGTGCTCTTCTGGTCCACTGTACTCTCTGCTCAATCTGTATTGAGATATTCTTGCAAACTCAAGTTCACACTAGAGGCATATCTTAGGCCATATCCAACGATGCCTCATATATATATCAATACATTCGTTACCGCTATCCAGTGAGTCTATCTCGACTGACTCATGGATTGACTAAGCATATTCACTGCATAGCATATATCAGGTCCAGTGTTAACCAAATACATCAATGATCCAATCAATTGTTGGTACACATGTGGATCAATCTCATCTTGAATCGTCATCATTTATTTTTCATCAAATCCATCACCATCGGTGTAGACATGGATTTTCATTCTGTTATACTGAACTTCTTTTAATATCTCCACTGTATATTTTCCTTGATTTAGGAAAAGTCTCATTGGTCCTCTGTCATACTTCTTGTCCCAAAAAGTAGTACATCATACCTAGATTCCTCATCTCGAAATAAAAAATCAAAGCTTTCTTGTCACAACACGACTTCTTTTAATAAGTCATCAAAGTTAGGACCTTGTCACAAGCAATGTTATAGTATAGGTTTGGATCAACAACACTTTTGTTGAGACCCAAACTTCATCAAGAATCCATCTATCTGATGTAGTTTCCAACTCATGGATGGTAGTACAGATGAAAGTGCATCGGATTTATGGATCAATATGTCTCATCATAGTTCACTCCCTCTGCTTGTGAGAATCCTATGACTACAAATCTCGTTTTATATTTCTCGATTCTTCCATCAATTGCATGTCTTTCTACTTCTTGCAGAGTTTTTCAAGCCCAGCCAGACCTTATGGCCCACTGCAAAGTTCCGAGGAAAATCAACTGGAACAACTGTATCAATGGCTATCTCCCTCTGGATCGTTGAAGAGGAAGAATATAATTCCTCTCTTCCTCAATTTGTTTGACTCCTTCTGAGTCAAGTGACTCCCTCTGAAGTCTGGAGGATAAGCATCTTCCTTTGTTGTTAACCTGCTTGGAACAAGAAAGAAAACAAAAGGAAACAGGACAATAATATCTCCTAGTGGAGATTCATGAGTACATAGAATCAAAATATTTTAAGGATAGTTGTCACAACTACAACACCTACTTGTAAGGTAGCAACCTTAGAAATCTAGGTTATAGTCATGATAAAAACATGCAAACCTGGATTCTTCACTTCCAGTGTGTTGTTCTTCTAAATGCACTGAGACTTATCTGGGGCCATGATTTGCACCAGGGGTTCCTTCCTCCTGCAAATACCCTTATCATAGTGATTAAAATAATATGTATATATATATATATATATATATATACAATTGCATACCTGAGAGAGTTCACTAAGGGAGGTTCTACTTGTTTGTCTTGTAGCCACCTATACTCTGGTCTTGTAGCAAATTTTTGCACGCTCAGGACAGACCTCAGACTTGGTCCTTTTATACCGTAAAGACTCCTTTAGATTTGGGCCTGGAAATATGCTCAACATCCTAGCTTCTATCAACAACAATATTGTTGTAGTGCTATCTGTCAAGTAACTCATACATAGCCCTTGCTATTGGACAATGCATTTTAGGGTGCACAACTGCTGCAACCTTTTGTTACTGACAACACTACCACATATTTTCTTGACACCATACCAACATATTCATTTCGTCATTCTCTTTTCCTTGGAGGAAGAGACTCTTCATATTCTATTAACTAACAATACACATAAGCTTAGAGGAGACGAGCACAAGCATTTCTTTTGGTCCCCAAAAAAGGACCCTTTGTATAGAATGCGGTACTAATTGATGCAATACGAACCCAGATGTGTAAATATTCAGTTTCTCCAGGATTTGTAAGTGTATATTCTATATATCACTTCTGTGAATATACTCGCACTTCATTTTGCATGGAAACTGCCAACAGTAACTGGCCATTGCCTACAACAAGCCAATCCAAGGCAGTGACATGACCTGAAAGATATATCATGTTCTCAAGTATGAAATTACCATCCACCAAATAGGTCTCAGCATCCCAGATATTAACAATCATACCATCAAATGCAGTAATAGAGCTTGCAGTTGCAATCTCATTGCCACCATTGGCTAAAGAAATCTCCTTTACTGGACCGTCACCAACTTTAATTAGGCCCACGCAGTGCCATGAAACCTCTGCCATCTAACAATATGTGGTAAATGATTCCTGGTCCTGGGAATCACTTACTTTTCCAAAGCTTTAGAACACCATCAAAATGATACGTGGCAAAATCATAGGCAGTTGTTTTATAGCTTTCACCAAGCATAACACCCTTTCACTGTTGACATAAGGAAACAAGAGTTCTTATAGGCATTACAACAATACTTGTAATCTGACATAAATCATTGAAATTTATAAACTTTGGCAAGCATGTCTCCACTTAAATATAATAACCTTTCTCTACCAAGTTCATCTCATTAGTGTTAAGGTGTGTTTCTATCCGTTTAAATCCTCCTCTCTCAGCACACTGCTTTTTCCCACAATCCGTCTAGAAAAGGAAAACAATACTCTTTTAATGCCCTCAGACTAAGGTAAAAATTTTGACAGGATAGCAGCCTCGTTATTGTCTTAAGGAATCTAGGCAGTCTCAAATTTTTGGGTTGCAGAAGCCTTTGATTTCACTTCAAAAGGGGTCTAACCCCTCTTCCTTAGGTGTCTGTTGTTGGGGTATATCCGCGCTAGCTATGGAGGGGCCTCAGAATAGGTCAGATTATTCGTAGTGGATGTGGTTTAGAGTAGGCCATGCCTCTTAGGTATGCGACTACCTTCTCTCTAGGTTCCAACCTCTTCTCCTAGGTTTCGACCCTTCTCCTAGGTTCCTACCTCTTCTCCCATACACTTTGGTTGTTGTTTCTAGGGTTAAATTCACCACATAAATTTTAAAGAAAATATCTGGCCCTCTTCTTCTTACCACAGAATTTGTAGACCTTACCTTTAATTTTGTGTGCAATGGTCTTCTTCAAGCCTGCTCTGAAACCATGTTAAGTTTTCAATGAGCTATATTTCATGCATTCTCTTTAAAAAATTTCCTTAACTATTATTTGAACCATGACTATTGTAGCAAACCAAGATCACAAGAAGAATAACCATGCACAAGAACACAAGAAGTATTCTGGGAAACCCTTCTCAACAAGGGAAGAAAACCCAGCCAATCCTTTGCTATATTCTTCAAGAGAAATACCTCATACACCATCACCAAACCTAGCACACAAGAGGGTGTTGTAATTCTCATAATTTCATACCACAACTTCTAAAATTATGAGATGACATAATGATAAGTGTGTTTCCTCAATGGGGATTCACCTTTATTTATATAAGACTTGTCACATCAAATGATGTGTCTTTTGGAACAATAGGGACGACCTCAATAACTCAAAATATAATTAATAATTACCATATTAATTATATTTTACATTAAGGTGGGGCCGACCTGTACCCTTTACATTACAAATATGGTTACAAGTAAGTCTGACTCTTGAACAATACAGCAAGGGATCTCATACACCCACTAGTGGTCAGCCACTAGGATCACGTTCACTTATGCTCATCCATAGGCACGTCCACTTAAAAGATCTTCTTTCCCACTGCATTACACAGGAGATTCATCTGGATTTCATGATCTCAACTCTTTTCTCAGAGGAGGCTAATACATCGTCTTCATCTCTGTCTCATGACGATGCACCCAACTCTATGAGAATTCACACGTTCACCTTGTGCTCAGCCACAGGCATGTCCAACTTAGCAGATCTCCTTTCTCACTGTGTTACAAAGGAGAATAATCTGGAGTTCTTCTCAACTCCTTGTAAGGAGGAGGCTACCACTACGTTCCAGCTCTGTCTCATATAGGAACCACACACCCATCTCAAGGGGCTCTCTCTCAGGTATGTGTCCTGGAGGATGTCTCATGTAGTTGTAATCATCAACAAAAAGAAGAATGAAAAGACAAAAGTAATTGTCAAATTCCATAACAGCTCAACCATCCTAGATAAGATATGGAACAATCAAAGACCAACCAATGAAAAAAATGGTCTTGGGTACAATAAGAAAGAAGAAGGTGGCAAGTGGAACACCATTCACAAACATAAGAAAGGATTATCCTCCTCAAAAGGAAAAAGTGCAATCACAAACCAAATACAAACCAAATACAAACCATGAACTTTGTTAAAGGAGGAAGCTATTAAACTAAAAAACAAGAAACATATCAAAAGCCAGACTTCTCATGTCACAACAGAGTCGAGTATTGAAACACCTTCAATGGTTATTGTTTTTCTTGTAAAAACTTTGGTCACAAAGCATTGAAATGCAAGAGTCCTGAAAAGAAAAATTCAGGAAGGTCTAATAACTTAATGAGATGTTGGAGATGTAATTATGTTGGGGACACAACAATTTTTTGGCATACCATGTGATGTTACAACTGTGATAAGTTTGGGAGAAAATCCCAAGACTGCAGGAAATCAAGAAGACAACCCATGAAAAATAATCCACACAAGTCAGGAAGGAAAGAAGAGAGGATAAATCTCAAAGGAAAAATGTAGAAAAGAAACGTTCATCAAACATAGTGCCTTATGGAAAGATATGGAGAAGAAAATATGAAGCAGAAAGAAAGAAAGAGGATGAAGATCTTGCACCTAAAAATGAAGAAATTGATAACAATAAAGAGATGGATGAAACTCCTAATAAGGAAAGTGAAATTCAGAGATTTGCATATGAAGATGAACAAGATCAAGGAAGATGAATTTATAAAGAAGAATATGAAGAATATTATGGTGCACAAAACAATGGTGATGATGATGAACTCTCAAAAACAAATCAATTTGTAGAATAGTGTGATAAATAAAACAAATAATATCTAAAGAAGAAAGCAACAAAATGAGTTCAAAATATATAAAGATAGATTATGAATAGAGAAAATTTGTTAATGATATGAAAGAATAGTAAAGACCTCTTGGAATCAAAGAACTAAATAATATTAAGAAGAAGATGAAATATATCAAGAAGACCAATAAGCTTCATACCCTTCTCTGTTATGACAAAGGAGAAGACAGTAAAACCCTATTTGAACACAAAAATCCCAAGAGATTGGGATAACAACTGGCACATTCACAGGGGAAGAAAAGCAGTAAAAGTTTTCTTTTTGTCATTGATATTAAAAGAGGAGAGATAAAAAATAAAAACAAAGTCCAAAATAAATGGGAAAAAGACAGGGGGAAAACATCACCTCAGGGGGAGCATCATCTCAGGGGGAGAAGAGAAATATTCCCTTTGTCATTGTTGTCAAAGGGGGAGAGATAAAGAGTAAAACAAAGTCATCTCAAAAGACTCAAAATACAAAATACATTTCATAAGGGAAGTAAGATTGTTTTACTAAGGTTTCTATCAATAACAAAGGGGGAGATTGTTGGAAATTTGGTTGTCATTGACGTCAACCTTGATAAATAGGTGAAGTATCAATGATCGATTGGTTTGAGAAGCATTGTCAATATTGGACATATTGTTATGAAGGTGACTTGAATGTCAATCATTGTCAATATTGGACATAATGTTATGAAGGTGACTTGAATATCAAGCATTGTCAATATTGGACATAATGTTATGAAGGTGACTTGAATATCAGTAGAAAGATAATATTGACTAATATATTGTATGAGCTTGATACACTCATCCTATATTGTATAAGGTCGAGATTGTGTCATTAACATCCATGCACAAAAGAAGAAACTTTGAAGAAAATGTCCAGTTAAAAATGGTAAATGGATAATCTAATATGGATCCATACAAATCACAAATAAAGAAGTTAATAAGACATGTTCATTAAAAGTGATTCAAAAAATCTCAATTGAAGAACAGTCCAGAGATGAGACATAATGTCAATGGTGGATGTTTGGTGAGGAATCATTGACACCATCGAGTCACAAGTCGAGTTTATTAAAACAACAATAAGGTTGACTATATGGAAGTCGATCGACTACAATATGAGTCAAAGACAAGTTGACCGACTGTAAGCCTGCATATTGACAGAAGTTGGAGAAGACATGTCAATCGATTTCAAGACGATTTAAAGACAAGTCGACCAACTGAAGGTTGAAGTCAAAGGAAAATTTATTCAGGAAATACAAGTCGGCCAAAGCAAGTCGAGATGACCAAAGTAGAATTTCTCAAGTCAGTTTTCTTTCAAGTTGAGTCAGTCCAAGAAAGAAGTAACCTAAAGGTCAAAGTCAAAACAAAATTAAATACAATTCAGGTTGAGGTTGAAGTAATATGGGTCGACTAGAATTTAAATACTCAAGTCGAAATTTCTCCTAGTTGAGTCAACCAAAAATATGTTTGTCGGTCGAATGAGGAAGAAAATACAAAAAAGGGTGAGACCAAGTCAAATATTTAGTGACTAGCAACTGAGAGAGAATCGATTTTAATATAACCATCAAGTAAAATGTTTACAAGTTGAGTTTAAATAATCACCAACAAAGGAGATATGTGGAGGTCAATTTAGACATTCACAAAAAGGTAATATGTACTGAAGTTGATCTGGCATCTGACGACGAAAGGAAAATCTAGGCAAGTTGCCTTCAAAGAACCGCTTGTACCAGCCACCTCGCACACTTTCTAGGGAAATTTATTATGTGTCAGCTAATTGGGCATGTTCTGCAAAAAACCCATGTCAGAGAATTTTAAAATTAGTTTCCATCACTCTAGAATATTCATATGAAAATCACTGTCTAAATTGGTGTACGAAAATCAATAATAAAAGTTACCATTTGTGTTAATTAAATGAAGGGGTGCAATGTTTCATTCAAAAAGGACACATTGTTTCAAAGTGGAACCCTTTGGAAGACTATATAAGTAAATGAATATGAAGGGAAGAGTGTGTCTTGGTGAATATATATATATATAATGGATTGAATGAAAGTTCATTCTATCAGGTTGACGTCTGCTTACAAGTTACGTCTTGTCCTGAGGATTGGATTCCTCACATCTCATTTGGATCTGAGATCAACAAGTCGGGTCTTGTTATGAGGGTTGAATTCCTCATTTCTCAGTTGGATATGAGAACTACAAGCTGGGTCTTGTATTAGAGAGTTGGATCTCTCATATTCAGTTGAAGATATTAAAGGATTTATTTCATTTGTATTCATTCAAGTTAAATAAATAAAATAATGATATGTTATCTGCTTCATACAATTTGTGTTATACATGTTTATGAATAATTAATTGAACTGCATATATCTTATTTAGTTAATCTAATTAATCTATGAAAGTGTGAAAAGTAGCCAAAAGTTTCAGACATTGATTCACCCCCCCTCTCAATGTTAGTGTGTGTTTCAACAAGTCTCAAGGTCTAAGGATGATTTCTTCTTTTCTAATGAGATCTACAAAAAACATGACTCACATGGTCAAACATGATTATGATATGTTCGAGATATGAATCTAAGTGGTAATGCTCACTTATCATATGGATACATAGAACAAATCGTTGTTTATATGTTAGTGTGTGTTTCAACGAGTCTCAAGGTCTAAGGATGATTTCTTCTTTTCTAATGAGATCTACAAAAAACATGACTCACATGGTCAAACATGATTATGATATGTTCGAGATATGAATCTAAGTGGTAATGCTCACTTATCATATGGATACATAGAACAAATCGTTGTTTATATGGGTGTGCACATAAATATTTGATTCTGACATTGTGTCTAAAGCTTTACATTGTCATTTAAAACATGAAAAGAAGTATGGCTTGGTGTTTATGACTTTTATTTTTATTTATAATATACATATAACTCATAAAAAAATTACATTTAAAATTACAATTATGATTATTATTATTTTCTATTAAAATTATGTCTAATTTATTTGGTGGTTTGTTAACTTTTAACATTGTAAAAAATTGAAAGGAAATATTTTATTTTAAATCAATTTTATTTTGAAAGTATATTTAGTTTATTTTTATTGATTGAAATATTTTCAATTTTTCATCATATAAGGGTTGGATGAAACTATAACCTTCCACTTAAAATAAAGAGAAACCATTCAAATATAATCACTCCATAACATAGATTCAAAATTTTAAAATATCTTTCATTAATATTTAATTAATAATATAATTGACAAATATGATTTAAATATTAATTCTTCCTAGTGAAATTGATTTCAAATTCCAACCAAAGTATTTAAATTTTTTTGAACATTTGTCACCTTTTAAAAATTGTTCTGAGAAATTGTATGAATTGTTGGAATACTAAGGGGGGGGTGAATCAGTATGAGTACTTTATTACCACTTTTAACTACAATCTGTATTCTTTAACTTTATGAGCAATATTCAACAATTTAACATTAGCATCAGTACAAATCAACCATGAACAATAAACAACCACAAATACACAATACACCAGAATTTTACGTGGAAACCCAATGTAGGAGAAAACCACATAATGTTTTTCTTATATGTCAAAAAAAATACATTCATAGGAAGCACTAACTTCTTTAATTTCCAGCTACAACTGGAAGGAGGCTCCAACCCCCTAGTTTTCAGGCTCCAACCTAAAGGAATCTACAACTCCCTAGTTTTTTGGCACCAACCAGAAGGAGGCTACAACCCCCGTTCCTTGCCCCATCCAACCACCCAAAAATATAAATGTAGACAACTTGTCACTACCACTAAATCAATCAACTTGTTACTGATATGTCACTGTCACTGCCATAACCTGTCACTGTTGTTATGCTTCATCAACTGTTACCACTAAAACCCTTATGCCTCAAACTCTCATACCAATATCCATAAGAATTTATTCTAAATCAAATACTCATGAACTACTAAGACATTTTTGTGTTGGACTAATGTATAATATAGACCCTAACATACATGGTAAACCATACCTCTCAAACTATAGTTGACATGATAGAGTTGATCTTTTGGACTTTAGGTTTCTCTACAGATCCACGCTCTGTGCTCTGTAAACTCGTGGATGTCTGCACTCTGTCCTATTGTGGCTCATGGATGTATGTGGCCTACTTCCTCTGCAACCCGCAGATTTATTTGCTTCTTTGTGCATATGTGTTTTCTTTCACTGAACCCTGCGAATGTATGCGCTCTTCCTTCACTGCAACTTGTAGATATCCGTTCTCTTCCTTCACTGCAACTCGTGGATAACTTTAGGAAAACCCTAGAACAATAAGCTCAACTTTATCACTTTGTCCCTGCAACTTCTTTCTTCACTGAACTTCATTGCCTCAGACTCACTGCTTCAAATATGTCAATAGTACCTTCCCATGACAATTTACAATATAGATATTCAATGTGCTCAATAGGTGTTAATAGGAGTCCCTTGAAGTCTTATTTATACTTTTCAAGTGACTTCCTTTAGGGTCTAGCTTGTAATTGTTTTACCATTTTCCTTATTTTATAGATAACCCACACTATCTTGTTGCAAACACTTTACCCTTCATTAAATTATTGTTTCAACTACTTTACCCTTAATGAATGAGGTATGTAACTACTTGTTGACCTTCTAAGGGATTCTAGATCATTCGTTTGGTTCTTCCAAATTCACAAGGCCATAACTCTTCAACCATGAGGAACCACGTGGCATTCCACCTATCACTGGAAATGGTATGATACATATTTTCCATTCATGAATGCATTACTTTAATTTACATTGTCATTCATGTCATTTTTTCTCAATCAACTACAGGTTCCATAACCATACCTGCAGGGATTCCAGACTTCTTCAATGGTTGACATAAATGACAACCAATGTTTCAACAATCTCCCCCTTTGGCATTGATTGGAAAAACTCTGATAGAATTCCTCAACATTGATGACATGGAAACACATATGTTCATGCTTATGCTCCCCCTGTGACCATCACTCCCTATGTCTTTATACCTATTATATTTCTCTATGTTTCCCTACCTCTACGCATTCTCTCCCCCTTTGACATCAATGGAAACAGGGTAACTTTCCTTGGGGTTTCTCCCCCTGTCTGCACTCTCTTTGGGGTTGCTCACCCTGTCTGCAAGATTCAGATTGTTCTGTTGTCATTTTCTCTTCATGGTGCTTCCTCATGCAAATCATTGACATATATGAAAAACATTCAAAATTTCTTGACTCCAAGTCTTTGTCAAAGATACTCAAAAGTCTACCTCAGGAGAGGTTTGGTGAAGATATCTGCAATCCGCTCTTTTGACCCAATGTACTCTAGCTTGATGTTATTCTTTGTAGCATGTTACCTTAGAAAAATGATACTTGATCAGAATGTGTTTCGTATTGGAATGCATCATTGGATTCTTTGAGATACTAATAGCACTAGTGTTATCCCAAATTATCAGAATGGGCTCATCATAGTCCACATGTGTATCCTACAAAGTTTGTTTCATCCAGAGGAATTGAGTACAACACACTACTGTGGCAATGTATTATGCTTATGTTGTAGACAATGATATTGATGACTGCTTCTTTCTTAACTAGCATACCAGACACTCACCAAAATAGAAAGTTGCTCCACTTGTACTTCTTATGTCGTCAATGCTTCCAACCCAATCTGCATATGTATAATCAACTAGAGATAGTCCATTTCCTTTTGGATACTATAACCCATATTCTTTTGTTGCTTTGAGATATCTGAGTATTCTCTTCAATGCCATAACATGTATTTCCTTTGGTGCTACTTGAAATCTTGCTACATGTCCAACTGCTTGCATCACATCCGGTATTGATGAAATTACATAGAGTAAGTTGTCAATCATTAATATGTAGAGTCTTTGATCTGCATCCTTGGATTCATCTTCTTTGCTCAACTTGTAACTGGTTTTCATAGGAGTACTTACGGGATTACAATATTCCATTCTAAACCTTTTTAGCATTTCTTTGATATACTTGGTATGTGAAATAAATATACTTGTATCACGTTGATATATCTGAAGTCCCAAAAAGAAATTCAACTCACCAAGCAAAGACATTTCAAACTCATTCTAAATGTCTTTAGTAAATTTCTTACTCATCATGTCATCATCACTTCCAAAAATAATGTCATCACCATAAACTTCAATTATTAATATGCTATCATGATTTACCTTTATGTAGAGATTATTGTATGCATTTCCTTTCCTGAACCCTTGCTATTGTAAATACCTATCCAAACTTGAGTACCATTTTCTGGGAGCTTGCTTGAGATCATACATTGCTTTCTTCAACCTGCAAACATAATATTCCCTTTATGACAGCTGAAATCCTTCTGGTTTCTCAATGCAAACTTTTTCTTCTAATTCTCCATTTAGGAAGGATGATTTCACATCCATCTGATATACCTTGTGTTGGAATTACTAAGACAACTGAGAGGTGGGGGGTGAATCAGTTGTTACTATGCTTAAACAATTATGCCCATTTTAAACTCATTACAAAACACTCAATGATTATCACAATAATTCAGGGAAGTAAGCAATAGAGTATTCAACATCAATCACAAACATGAAATACATAGAGACAGATATTCCTGAGGAAACCCATAAAGGGAGAAAATCTCTTCTTCTTGATATGATAAGTAGTCATTATTTTCTGTACATTATCATTCTTATGAGCACCAACTCCTTTCAAGGCTACCACCTCTGTTTTACAAGCAACAACTCACTAAGAGCACCAAATCCCTTTGTGTTCCAACACCAACTGGATGGAAGCACCAACTTCCAGACACACATGCACCAACTTGTACAAGTTGCAACTTGTTGAGAGCACCAACTCTCTGTATTCTCTAGAACCCACTAGAAGGAAGCACCAAATCCCTGACTGTTCTATCACCAACTGTATGGAAGCATCAACTTCCAGTCACACAGGAACCAACCTGTGTAATAGAGAACAATAGTTCTCCCTTGCACCACCCTACCACCCTGGTTTTTCTAGATGCAACCAGATGGAAGCTACAACTCCCTGTGTTCAAGCACCCACTTGAAACTCTGAGGACAACAGTCCTCCCTAGCACCACCCTACCACCCTGAGATATAAATCTTGTTACTGAAATTTATTACAATGATACAGTATTTATCAATGACTTACTACTCTCATCATTGTTCTGCTACATTTCTCTGCTCTTCTTGCATCAGTGTCTTCCTACTCGCATATTCTTTAGCTTTATGGTCTTCTGCTCTGTCTCTGCATGCGCACCTCATATTTCTCTTCCTCTCTCAGATATGAAATTTTGTTCTATGACTTTCTTCTACGTTTTATGCTCTGTGCACCATTTCCATTCTCTACGCTACGCCTCTTCTGTGTGTTTCAACTGCTGTACACAACATGCTTCTACCCACATGAATAACTCTCAACATAAGCAATCATATCTTCTCTGTTCTACGTATATTTATCTTGCCAAGTCCTTTGCCAGATCATACACTCAACTCTTTTTCCTCTCTGGCGATTATACTGAGTCTGTTCTTCATCAGTGGTCGTTATCCTGAGATTCTTTGGCTTCTCTGGAAGTTACAGTCTTAGACTCTCTTCCATCTGTCAATTGTCTCTATGATGAGTCTTCATTCCACTGGCAGCTACCTT
Source organism: Picea mariana (assembly GCA_032191745.1). Classification (NCBI taxonomy): domain Eukaryota; kingdom Viridiplantae; phylum Streptophyta; class Pinopsida; order Pinales; family Pinaceae; genus Picea; species Picea mariana. The sequence goes on along the minus strand of JASDQU010010616.1, from coordinate 58,784 downwards.
GAGACTCTTCAGCTCCTCCGGCGCTCACCCTGAAGCTCTTCAAATTCTCTGACAGATGCAATCACTCTATTTCTGGCAGTTACAATCAGTCCATTCCAGTAGTTATAGAGATAACCTCTACGCTCTCATCCCTTTGGTGCCTTTTCCCTTCCTGAGAAAAACTTCACGGCAGATGCTAGCTTTTCTTTCTAAGACCCTTCCTTTCACGTGACCATGAGTTGTGATCATACGCCTATCCAAAAATGTGTTTTACGATTTCGTGTTTTGGGTGATTGACTGTGAGTCACCTTGATTTTCCCAACTCCCAAAACTCCGAGGTGGAGCCTAGCAATGCTAGATCCTTCCCTTCTCTTACATTGATGTAACCATGGTTGTGACCAAACGCCTATTCGAAAGGTGCTTCTCGAACTCGGTCTTGTGAGTGCTAGCTCCGTTTATTGATATGACCTTGGGTGATGGTCTCTCATGACCACGTGATTGCGGGCACAAGCTCTCTTCTCGTTAGCGCCCTGTCGCATGTGACCTCGGGCTACGTCCTTGCATAATAGAAAGATTGTGGGCGCATCAAAGAGTGGTTAGGAATCAACCACTTTTCTCCCCTCAATCCACCTCCAGCTGCCACGTTCCCTTTCTCCAAAACCGTGGTTTCAATTGCAACCTGCTCACAAAAAATTAAGACCCAAGCATGTTCTGACCCCGAAATGCGAAAGAACCATCGATCTCACGATCATGACGGTACTCCTTTGATCAACGGCTCTGATCTATCTTCCTTTCCTTCCTTCTTTCCTCCATCCACACGCGATCCTTAGTCTCAACGACCAAGTGACATGTGGCCCTCCAAACCAATGGACGAGATCGATTTCACCTTTCGGGCTTTGGAAGTCTCGATTCTAAAAACTTGCTTTCTCTCGGAGCATTTCACCTGGAGTCCATGATCTAATGACACGTGGTCTTCTCGAATCAACGGTCATAATCCCTTCGGGTATTCGGGGTTCAAAATTCTTAACTTTCCAACCTTTCAACCTTCCTTTGATTTTTCCCGTAGCTGAAAATCCATTGACGCATGTCCCTTTCAGATCAAAGGTCACGATCCTTTTGCATCTCTGGACTTCTAGATTCTCAAGTCTCAACTAGAAATCCTTGAAGTGAGATTTCTCTGAAATCTCAGATCAGCTGACATGTACTCCCCTTGACGATCAACGATTGAGATTTGTCTTCGGCAAATTTCACGTTCTCCCCATCCACAAACTTCTAAAGTTGTGGATCTTGCGCCACCTATCCTCGTCGATGATGAATAGCCCCAAACCACTTCGAGACTTCAGAACTTTGGGCAAGTGATGGTGGTAAAGCTCCCAAAGTAAAACTCTTGAAGTGACGTCACTTACTTACATCACTTGATGACGTTTCATGAGCCTAGTAGCTGCCACATGTCACTCAGATTTGTGATTTGCACATACCTGAAATGTCAAATAAAATTGACACTTGTTGTTGTCTGATTGCACCACGTGTCCTTGCTAACGTTTTCTGATTGTGCCACATGTCCTTGCTGACGTTGTCTTGTTGACGTTGATCCTCATATACTTCAGGACTTCAGCCTTCGGCACTTCGGGTATTTCAACTTTTCAAGTAACCAATTCTTCCGAAGTGATAATCCTCGAACAGTAATCTCCTTGCAACTCTTAGACCCGAACTAACTGTTGTTCATCGATCATGTTCTTAGATTGACGGCTTGATCTTTCTGTGATGCTTCTTTTCTAGCTTATCCTGTCCTTCCACTTAGAATGATCCAATGGCTGATGGAAATTTGCATAAATGAGATCTCATATATTTTACCTCGCTTATCCTATCCTTCCACTTTAAAATGATCCGACGGTTGTGAATATTCTCGAATAAGATCAACAATCAAGGATGGTTGTGGAACCACAACTTGTGAGTGATTTAACTCGTCACCAAAACTCACGGATTCTAAGGAATCATGTGCATGCTCCTTGCGGCCTTCATGATAACCTCTGGCTATCTGGAAACTCCAACTCTGTGCCATGTGCTTGTCCTCCTAATATGGTAGACAACAATTTCTCATGGTCTCGTCATTCCTGATGGTATCATTGTTGCTTTCCTGTTTTCCGTCATTGCTGCCAATATGCCAACGTCATTGTTGTTCTTGTCTGTAAACATGTCATCATCGTTGTTGTTCTTGCCATCAATGACAAGCACACTCTGCCTGTAAACATGCCAACACCTTGATTTACTTCGAGCATGCATAAGCTAAGATTAATCTAATTGCTTACATTCTGGCAACCAGGGAAAAATTTTCTTTGAATTCTATTCCCTCAACCTAGGCATATCCTTTTCATACTATCCTTGTTTTATTTCTAGTTAATTGTCCACTCTCATTCAACTTGTTTTGAAATACCCATTTTGTGCCAATCACATTCTTTTCTTTCGGTCTAGGAACTAGTTCCCATATGTTATTCTTCTCTATCTGATCCAATTCTGTATCCATATCCTTGATCTAGTGTTCATCCTTGTTGGCCTGTTCAAAAATTCTTGGTTCAACTGTAGATAACAATACTAGGTGTTGTTGTTCTGGTGAAATTCTTCTTCTTTGAGTTTTAACTCCTTCATCTTTATTCCCAATAATATGTTCTGGTGGATGATTTTTCTATACTCGACGGTTAGGTGTCTTAGGAGGTATATGTTGTTCATCTTCCTCTTGTTCTACTTCTGGCTACTCTTCTTCTTCTACATCTTCTTCTTTTAGATCTTCCTCGTTATCCCATTCTTATGAATCTTCTCTTCCTTCTTTTCTTTTTCGTACATTTGTCTCCTCAATTTACATTGACGATTTCCATGATTTTGTTCAGTTTTGGACTAAAGAATTTATATTCTTTGTTTTTGCTTGAATACCCAACTAGTATGACTTTATCAATTCAGAGTCAAATTTTCCAAGCCTTCCATATTATCTTTTGATATAACATTTTCTTCCAAATACTTTAAAATGCTTCACATTTGTCGGTCTTCCTTTCCATAGCTCGCAGGGACTTTTATCATTGTTGCTTCTAAGAATTCCTTTGTTTTGGATGTGAATTATTGTATGAACTTCTTGTGCCCAAAAGATGTCACTCAACTTGGAATCTTTCAACATGGTTCTGGCCATTTCCTCTACTGTTCTATTTTTCCTTTCGACCACTCCATTTTGATGAGGTGTCCTGGCTACTGATAAATGTCTCTTTATTCCATGTTCGCCACAAAAATACATGAATTTATTTGATGTAAACTCTTCTCCATTGTCTGATCTCAAATACTTGATTTTCAAATCCATCTCAGTTTCAACCATCTCTTTGTATATCTTGAAGTGTTTGAATGCCTCTGAATTCTATCTGAGAAAGAAAACTGTAGTCATTCTTGTGTAGTTATCAACTAGTAGCATAAAGTATTTTTATTCATTTAATCTCTTTGTTCTTGTAGGTCCACATAGATCAGTGTGTACAATCTCCAATGGTTTTGTCGTGGAGTAATCTTTTGATTTTAACTTAGTCTTGGTTTGTTTTTCTTAGTAGATAATGCTCACATAGAGTATTTGTTGGCTTTGAGATCGTAGGAATTTCTTTCACTGCTTCCTTTCTACTGATTTTGACAAGGTTATCAAAGTTCATGTGACACGTCCTTCTGTGTCAGAGCCAAATTTCATTTTCCTTTCCTAAGAAACAGTTTCCCTTCCAATATCATTTAGGACATATATGTTGTGGGGTTCTTCTAGTTGTATCCACCAATTTGCTTGATCCTTATTTTCCGATCTCGCATTTTTCTGAGTCAAACAAAAGTTTGTTTCCTTGATCAAACATCTGACTGACACTCAAAAGATTGTGCTTCATATCTTTGACCAGTAGAACATTTTTTGCCCAGGAATATTTTCTCCCAAGCTTGATTGTGCCTCTACCTATTATCATGGTTGAGTTATCATTTCCAAATGAATCTGATCCATATCGTTCCTTCTTCAGAGTCAGAAACCTGTTTTTGTCACCTGTCATATGCTTCGAACAATTGTTGTCAACATACCACCCACTTTTCTTGTGTTGCACTTCTAGAGAAAGCGAGCATTCTTTAGTGTTAAATTGATCATTCTTTATTCTTCATATCATTTGTGGTTCCTATTTACTATTGTTACTATTCTTCTTTGGTTCCTTTGGAAGAACAATCAGTCTACAATCTTTGGCCATATGTCCAAAATTGTTGCACTTGTAACACTTTATTTCATTACTTAGTGAACCAACACTATTGTGATTTTTGTTTTGTGCTTCATGTGACTTTCTAGGATAAATGTTGTTCGAATAGCCTTCATATTTTCTTCTGTTCTTTGCATAGGCTCTACAGTTTGCAAATCTGTGACCAAAATTGTTACAAGAATAGCATAAACCAAGAAAAATAGTCTGATACCTGGATGTAGGGGGTATTTTGAATGGTGTTGCTCTTTTGAATCCTTATTCTTCTTGAGATGTTTCTAATTATTGGTTCTATGTTATGAAACTTCTAGGTGGTCTAGTTCCTCTCTGATTTTCTTCTTGAGTACCTATGACTATTTATGCATAGGTACTTTGTTCTGCTTCATGTTCTGTTGTCTTGGAGTTTGAACCTTTCTCAGTCTGCATCTGTTTGTATCCTATCCTGGAGCTATCATAATATGGCCTTTGATTGTTGATGATCACATCCAATATTTTGGTGTTATTTTGTTGCATATATTTCTTCTGAAGATATTTTCTTAGGGTAACTATTTTTGCTTCCAAGCTTTCAATCATCTTCTCTTTATCTTCTAACTATTTTCTGAGTGTTTCTTCAATCATTTTGTCTTCTTCTACATGGATTTTTAACTTCGTGATTATCTTCTCTATTTCTTCTAAGTTGGAATTTTGAGATCCTTCTTTCTTATTTAACTCTTCCTTGAGTGACTTGATTTTCTTTCTTTATTTCCCTAGTTCTTCTTAGGCACTGATTAATTATTCTCTGAGATCGGCTTCACCTTCTTCTTCATAATATTCAGAATCATCTTCATCATCTTCTACTACCATGAATAGTACTCTTTTTGTATCATTGTCACTGTAATCATTCTCGTTTGATGAAGAGTTGTCTTCCTTTGTGTAATTCAACTTTTCTTGGAGAATTTATTTTTGTTCTTTCTCTTGTCTCCCTTTTGCTTTTTCTTTTTCTTCTTAGGATATTCTTCTTCATCGCTACCTTTATTCTTAGCATAAGTACGTTTAGAAGAAAAATTATCAATACTGTTGTTCCAGAGTTTATACTCAAGGCTTGGGAGTATAAAGTCTAGGCATCCGAAAAGAGGGTTTATGATAAAAGAAGAGGAAAAAAACTCTTTTAGAAGGAAAAGGAGCTATGGTTGATTTCTGAGTTGTCTTTTTCTAGATTTCGATTGTTCTTGGACACTGATGTCCTGCTCAATGGCCGCCCATGAGCGTTCAAGTTCAACCCGGGTGGTGGCAGTTTTTAAGATAGTATTGAAAAGGTTTAAGGAAATACTGGTCTGATCTATGAGACCGGGTTCAATGTTGGGTTGTCTCGTAACTGGTACAGTCATGGAGGAAGAAAGTTTTAAGGACGGGTTGCCTCCTTTTAGATTGCATGAGAAGATTTCCCGAATCTTGAATTAATAGTGTAGCAAAATCAAAGGTCATTTTCTGTATCTGAGTTAAACTGAAAACCATGCATGGAATGAAAGAATAAATAACGTTGTGGAACAATGTGAGGCTTTGATCAAGGAAGAATCTCACACTATGACAGAGGAAGAAAAAGATAAGGAAAAACTTTAATGAAGCATCAGATATAATAGTCTAAGTCATTCACAGGTCTTGTAAGTGTTGATAGCCGATACAGAGGAAAAACTGTAAACGATTAGATCACTATAAAAATTCAATCACCACAGTAGAAGTTGTACTAAATTGCAGCTACACATTCATCAAAGATACATAAGAAATGAAGTTAAATATGAAATAACAAAGGAGAACATAACTCAAACTTGACGGGGTCTGGAATCTTCGACTTGCATTTGTATTAATTTTGGAAAAATGAAGAACTTTTCTACTACAATCGGCCAAAAAAAAGCCTTTGGTATCACTTTCAAAATTGTATTTATAAAAGAAAAACATCAACCCTAGACAATTGGTAGTCTCCTAATCTCCTCCGTGCTAACGGTTACAGAATATAGAATTTGAACCATTTTGCTCGATTACTTTTTCTTTTCTAGCAATTGGACAAAAACGAGCATACATGTGTTATTTCATCATTTCTTTGAAGTGCTTCCTTCGCTCGGCCCAACACACTTGATGCACCTGCCAAGAAACTGTGCCAAAATTTTGGAAGGTTCTATCATATCCTTTTCTTCAAACACATACAACTTTCTCTGAATTTGGGGTAACCTGTCTTCAATCTTTACCTTTTCAAACTTTGCCGATTGCAACTATAGATTTGGATTTATTAGCCATTTATCCATTTGGGCGATGTTAAGCTGCTTCAATTGTGAGATCTCGAGCTCGGCTTCATTCCAGCTCTCCTTGATATGCAGTTGGTGCCTCACAACATTGATCTGTCCTAATAGCCCAAGACAATCACCTTCACCAATGCCCAGTGTTTTTGTATCTAACTGATCAAACACTTCTTCACATTCTTTCTTAACTTCTCTTGCTATTTTCCTGCTTTCGACAATATTGGTCTCTCGTGTTTTTATTATGATATCTCCCCTGATTTGTTCTTCTGCAGTCAGCTTCGGGACTACTGGTACTTCCTCTATAGCCGAAAATGCTACTGCCATTTGAAAAGCAGCGCGAACTTATGTAGCCTCTTTCTCCTTGAAAGCAATGTTATCCAGCGAGTGGCTTATTTCTAGGAAATAGTTTTAAGCGGTTTCTATATTAGAAAGCATGCTTTGTTGTTCTGATTGAAGTTTCTCATGCACCTCTAGTGCTTGGTCTTGAAATGATTTTATATTGACAACTTGTCCTTCAATAGACTTCAACTCATCTTGTAGCTTTCTCACTAATTCCTCCTGCCGAATGACCTGTACTTGACTCATTTGCATCTGCTTGTTTGCTTCATCTAAACTATATTTCAACAATTGCATTTCCTATTTGTCAGCAGTCCTAACATTTTCAACTCTTTGGTTTACCTCCTCCCGAATATTATTTTCTGTGTGCCTTATTTGGTCCTACAGCTGAGCTATCATTTGATTTTTCTGCTTCAGCCTTGTTTTCAGAGAGTCAAATGAAAATAAATTGGCAGTTGCCAAAGCAACCATAGAGCCTGCTACTTCTGTGGCGAAGTCTTCCTCTTCTAGGTTTTTCCCATCTACGAGCACTCTGTGTTTCTTCACCATTGTGCCTTCTCTTCGATGCATTTCCTGCTTTAATATTGCCTTCCTCTTCTTATTGAAAAAGTAGTCAGAAGGGGGTATCTCTTATCTAGATATAGGAGTAAGGTCACTCGCATACATGACTTGCAGATGGGGGATCCCAAATGTTGACTATATAGGAGTTAATGATGCAATAGGGCTGCCCAATTTTGAAGATTGAGTTTCTCCTGCTGTTTTGGGGACATCAATAGGAATAGTTGATGATGAAGGTGGAATTGTTTGACTCGACTTTGAAGGAGTCTCTAATTTAGAACTTGTTTTAGACCCTGGATTCTTTGATTGTGAAGCTTATACTTTTTGTGAGGACACTTCAATCTTCTTTAGATTTTCTTCTGTAGTCTCTTTATCATGATCCTATGATTCGAAACCTGGGGGAACACTTCCTTGAGCTGGAGGAGGGGTTGTTGATTCTTCTTGTAATATCTTTGGCAAGCCACTTCGTCGGTGCTTCTAGAAAGTCAGAAAGTTGGTCTGTAGTTCAGGTGATAATGCCATAACTCTGCCTAATACTTCTCCATAGGTCCTAGCTCCCTTGAACATGTCATTGTAGGGAGAAACCTCATGTTTGTACATTTTCATGTTGCAGTGAGTAAGGTGATTTCCTACAACTTGATAAGGGTCATGTTTTCTAAGTTCAAGGTCTACTAATTTGATGTCATCCATTGCTACAGCTTCTACCTTGGCATGACTCAAGTTAATTAATGAATACTTCCCAATCTGTACAGGAAAAACCGGCCAGAATTTATTTTGAGCCACTTTCAATTCCGTGCCAATGCCACCAGTTACTATTTGGTAGGCCACCTCCCTGCACACCAGTCTATTGGGAAGGAAATTCGAAAGTACATGATGAGGAATCAAGCACCCGAAAACCCTGACATAGGAAAAACCCTCATAGGAAAAACCCTCTTCAATAAAGAAATCTACGATCACCCTAATATTTCCCACGATTTTCTCTAAAATACGATGGGGTGCATAGCCATACAAAATTTGGTGCAGAGGTATCATTACGTAGTGGAAAATTTCACAAAAGACATCCATAAAATTATCCATAAATAGTAAACTCACCAATTCTTGTTGCAACCACTTTATTATTTAAATAATTTATCTTTGCAACCACTTTGACTACTTTATTATTTAAATAATTTATCTTTGCAACCACTTTGACTACTTTATTATTTAAATAATTTCTCTTTACTCACAACTTCTTGTTGCAACTAACTTTTCTATAATTAGTCAATTCATAACTTATTTTCCCTTAACTAACTTCTTGTTTAAATCAATCTCTAAGGGTTGACATCAATCTACAATATCACTCTCCAGTGGCTAACATCAATGACAACCAATAATCAAAACCTATAGTCCATCAACCTAATCCAATTGTTTGACAATCTCCCCCTTTGGCATTTATGACAACACCAACATTGATGGAAACACTTGGTCATGATAACAATCATTCTCATACTCCTCATCAATGTTTCTATATCTCCCCCTTTGACATCAATGGAAAAGGGTATCTCCCTTTGGGGCTTCTCCCCCTGAATGAAATCTCCTTGGGGTTTCTCCCCCTGTCTAAATGCTTTTGATCTTTCTATGTATTTCTATGCCTCTAATTACTCTCTCTCCCTTAATCTAAATAATATCTTCCCCTTTGACAAAAAGTATCACTCTGATGCAACATTGAATTCATATCGCTCATGCTTCCCTTGTGACCATTTCTCCCTCTAGAACCATGCCTCTGTGATCTCTCTTCAAGAATCTAACTCTCTATCCATGCATCTGAGAAATATCTTCTCCTAGAATCATACCCTTGTTCTTACCTCTTTGTCTGACAACTTCTCTGAATGATCTTTCTACATGGCTTCTTGCTTTTGTTTCTCTCCCTTAACTTCTCTACAAGATGTCATGTAGATGATATGTAAGGATTATTATACCTTCTTCCTTTTGGAGTTTTTGTCTATTGGTGCTTCCTTGTGTAATCAACTGACATATATGAAAAGAATTCAAGAACAAGCATTCAAATATTCCTATATCATTATCATCCATTATGATAATGTTCCTTTATCTATGAACCACTCTTTGAACAAATATGTGAACCCAATCTCTGGATCCATGCTCTCATCCATTGTCATATATATTTCCAAAGTTGCTAATCCATCTCTATCCATATTCTCCATGACTCTGCTACTCAACTATCCATAATGGTGACCCATCTATCATTGTACAATTTTGAAGTCTCCTTGGTTGCAAATGATCATCAAATGTGTCCATTAATCTTCTCTATTTTCATACCAAACTTCACATGTCTGGAACAACCTTTACTGATAATATCTCTGTATGAATACAATCATAGAATTTTGCTTGTGTACTTTTCCAATTGATTAATCTGTCATACTATACTTCTGCTAATTGACTTCTCTGAATCTATCTACTCAAACACTATAAGTTGCTCGAAATATGGTTCTCTGATTTGTCTCAGCTACTGCATAGACTCCCCCTATCTAATATTTATATTACCTGGGAGTCTCCAATCCTGATGACTCATAAAAATATCTGCTTGGATGTGGAGTCATCATCATCGTTGGTAGAATAAACATCTTTATGAACTCTGAATTCTTTATTTCTATCTGTGGATTCATCTTGCTCTACAATTCCTGAAAGTACAATCTCTTGAACATGTTCCTTATTTACTTGATCTTCTTTTCTTTCTCGTGTTATTACAAATCCTCTGATCTCTGGGACTTGTTCTTTATTCACTTGTTCTTCAGGTTTTTCATTTATTCTCCAAACCTTCCTGTATCTGACAATTTCCTTTTTCCCTATAGATTTGTCTTCATCTCGTACTATTGCTAATCCTGCAATCTCTGGGACCTGATCTTTAATCAATTTTTCTTCTTGTTTTCTTTTCCATACTTTCTTATATCTGAAATCAGTGTTCTCTTTCATGGAAGTATCAATCATGCTTCTACAATCATGAGCTATGTGTCCATAGTTATGGAATTTGTAACATTCAATTATTATGTGGGGCCACATAAGTATTTCTTGCTTGAACATTTCTTCCATAAGCCCTGCAATCTGCAACCTTATGTCCAAACATAGTACAATAAAAGCAATGACCATAAAAGAAATTTACATACACGGGAGTGAATGGTGTAGTCTTGTTAAATTCATGCCTTGGTTGATCACACGTGAAGTTTATTTTTGGCTTGAATGTGGAGGGTCTTCTTGAAGATGTATCTTTATCAGTTTTCTTAGATTCTGGTTGACCATGATTCCTTCCTTTGAGTACTTTTGCATAACTCTTGTTCTTTTCTTCATTATTCTTTTATGGAAACCTAGAATTCTTATCTTCATTCTCTACTGTTGATATGGATGTTTTTGTCTCTTCAACATTCTTATTGAGTTTGACGACTTTGAACCTTAGTGTGACAACTTCTTCTTCAAGCTTCTCAACCTCTTCTTGTTTCTTCATTATCTAAGACTTCATGATTTATGTTGTTCTCTTTCCTTATTCAAGTTGGATTTTCAATGTAATTATTTCTTCTTCAAGTCTTTTATCTTCTTGGCCAAACTCTTCCTCAAGATGGTTTAAGTCATCAGTTCTTTCCTTGAGATGATTTGTTAGTATATTTTCTCTATTTTTTGCTTCTTCCTTTTTTGTTGATATGTTGTCTTCTAAACATTGATTTTGATATTCTAGATTTTATTCAATTCTTCTAGCCTCTTCTAGCTGAGCTCTTAAATTCTTGATGACCTACTGAGCTTCTTCGAAAACTTGAACACTTTCCTTTTGCTCCATCAATTCTTTCTTGAGTGACTTGTTTTCTTCTCTTTCTTTCTTTAGTTCATCTAAATAACTGATCATTTTTTCTTCATAATTGTCTTCTATTTCGATTTTGTTTTCTGTCTCATTACCTTCAGGGCATTCAATTTCGAGATCTCTATGTTTTTCACAATTAAAGCAAAACAACATACTTATGTTGATTATGTACTCTTCTTCTTCTTAATTTGTCTGACATGATGAACATGTTTCTTCATGTTATGTACCTACATATTCTTTGGAATTATTTGACTTTGTTATAGGTAAATAATAAATATCATGTAACTTATCCCAAAGTTCTTTAGCTGATGAACATTTACCCACCTTGTCCTTAATTGAATCATATAGTCCTTCCAAAATGAAGTCCATTGCAATTTTGTTATTCTTCTTCAATTCCTTCTTGGTTGTAGTGTTTGATTTCTTTGTAGCATTATATCCTGTCACAATTGAATACCAAATATAATATCCATGTTCCTTTAAAAAGGTTCTTGTCCTTATGCTCCACATCTCATACTTTAGACCACTCTGACCATCAAAAATTGGTATTCCATTCTTAGTAAATTCCATGATCTCCTTCTAGTGGTTAAACTGTCTCTTGAAGGAATCTGCTCTGATACCAATTGTTGGATAACTGAGAGGGGGGTGAATCAATAATGAGCAATTTATACCACTTATTAATCCTTTTAACCACAATGTATATTCCTTTAACTTATTCAACAATGTTCATCAGTTCATCATTAATATGTTATTGCATCATATAACATTAACATCCATCAGTGCATAATAAACAATAGTAGACACATCCAAACAATGCATAGTACACATGTATTTTAAGTGGAAAACCAATGCGGAAGAAAACCATAGAATGTGTTTCTTATATGTCTTTAAGAATTACATTCAAGGAAGAACCAACTTCCAATTCTCCAGCTCCAACTAGAAGGAGACTCCAACCCCCTAGATTCTCAGGCTACAACTTGAGGGAAGATCCAACTCCCCAATTCTCTTGCTGCAACCACTTTATTTTTAATTATTTTCTCAATGCAACAACTATACCCATTATTAACTCCTAGTTACCATAAATTTTACTAGTACACTTCTTCTAGGATCTTCTAGAATAATTGACTTATTTGACCTTCTAGGACCTTCTATAATAATTGACTTCTTTGACCTTCTAGGAGCTTCTAGATAACTCATGAGGGTTCTCCAACTTCACATGGCCATAAATCTCTAACCGTGAAGAGTTATGTGACGTTCCACATATCACCAAAAATGACATGACATGTACTATCCATCTAGAATAGTATTACCTGCATATTCATTGATATTCAATCCTTTATACCTCAACCAAACTTGGGTCCCTTACCCATCCCTATGTGCTACCGGACTTCTCCAAGGGTTGACATCAATATCTAAGGGTTGACATCAATATACAATACCACTCTCCAAGGGTTGACATCAATGAAAACCAACAATCCAAACCAATTGTCCATCAACCTAAGCCAACTTTCTGACACCTATTTCATTAAATTTGGATTAATTTCACTTTAATCCCTTTCGAAGATAGGTCAAAAATAACTTTTCTGAAGTCAAAAACATTGTTACACATAGAAAATATTAAGAAAAATAACTAATTACATTATTTAATAAACTAGTTTCATATTGTTTACAATAGATCTCACATCATTAATACCAATCAGGTGTAGAAATCAAGGTCACGGTCAATCTAACAAATATGTGTCATTCACATTGTCACAAATATATTCTTTGTAATTACATAGTTCCCTTTCATCAATACAAACATGTTTTGTTTCAAATTTTCTACAATCACTATGTTTATGGCATCATAAGCATCTTGTAAGATCATCCAAACTTTATCTAAAGGTTTGAGATATGCATATGGATTCCCAACACCAACATAACCCTTTCTTGATATGTTGTCGCAATCATATTGTGTTATTATGACTTTAAATTGCTCCATTTTCAATCCATTTTTGTCAAATAAAAATGGCAAAAACTCGTTCACATTTTTTTATACAAATGTCCATAAACCAACATCAAAAATACTAAGGCACTATTCAAAGAATTCTCCAAATGTTGCAAATATAAAATAAATCCATGTACTTGTATGAATGTCTAGATTTATTGGCAATGATTTGTTTTGTAATGATATTTTATGGATTGCATGTAATAAGATTCCATTCATATCGAATATAATCAACCACTTATTTAATAATCTTGTATCTACAAGCAAAGAAATACAATACGTAAGTCTATTATTATTGATATTTGTATATTGCAACATTATTAAGTATAGTCGTTACACATATGATATGAAATTTTTGAAAAACATCACCACTTACATAGTTCCATTCGTATATATTTTTTGCCAATAACCAATTACTAAACAAAAATACAATTATCATCAAAATAAACAAATTTGTTTTGATATCTCTTTCATATGAACCAATAAATGTCCAATTTGATCACAATATAAAGCAATTCTCCTCACTAATGTCTTCTTAATTTGAATGATTTTTAACCAATGGCTCATGTTTGGACGAGTCCCTAGGTGATTCAACAATGAACACAACATTATTTTTAAATTTCTATCACTTTCATCTGAACCATAAAATTTCCTACTTGATGGCATTTTCAAACAATGCTCCTCATTGTTGTCTTATAAATGGTATTGACCTTCATCTATAAGCAATATGTTTGAATTTTAATATCTATCTACATATTGGATAAATACATCTTTCAACAGTTTCTCGTAAATACGTAGTACTCCACCAATATATGCATACATTGCCAAATGATAAAAAGTTTGTATACATTGTTGGTGACTCCAAATAAATAATAATTGTTCATCATTCAACCATTTCAAATTCAAACACACACACACACACATTTATAATTTTAGTGCAATTTAAATAAGCAAACCATAGAGCTATCTCAAATACTCTCATGCAACATTGATAATGTCATGACTAAATATTTGTGCATAATAATGGTAATAGTCATGCACAAAATTAGGTTTTTGTAGGTTGGTAATTTTTTTAGTAAACATTCAAACTCCAAACAACAATTCCTCTACTCTCAATAGCAATAAGTTTTTTTGAGTTGATGATCAAACTACATACAAAAATCATAACTAGAAATATAACTATAGCAAGATGGCATATAAATCATTAAATTAAAAAACTTATTCATCATGAATGTGTAATTAAAGTAAAACGTTACTGGAGATTATCAATATATAAAATTAAACCAACAACATATATAAACCATTAAACTAAAATAATTGTTCATAATAAGCTGACATGAAAATATATATAATTAATGTAAATAATATTTTCTTCGAGAATTATATGATGTTTAAAGTCTATTACGGAATTCTTAGAAGAGAAGAAAAAGGTTATGCCATCATATTTTGGATTTATTTTAATGGCATGCTACAAGAGTCCAATTATTAGATTATTCTCATATTTAGAGAACATATTGTGAGGCTAAACCGCAAAGAAAATTTCAAATGGCTTCCCTTATACTTCATCACCCTCCAAAACAACCATTGTTGTGTTCTTATTAAAAAAATTGATTTCAATTTCACCCATAATGTTTGCAAGTTTTTGACATATTTACATTCATTATCTTTAATATATTTATCTACAAACCAAAAAATAATAATTTGATTTTCAATATTTTTTTCTTTGCTCCAAGTAATTTATTAAATAAAGTACTTCCATCACTTCCACTTTTGCTTGACCAGATTCCAATTTGGAATTAGCAAACACATAATTTTAATAAATATAATGCATTTGGTCATGGCTGGTAAAATTTCAACCTGTATTTAAATTCATTGTCTTGGTCAATGCTTTCAAATACTTATTTTCCCTTTTGGGAGGCTTTCTAACGAAATTTAAAATAAAAAATCAATTCTATTACCAATAACATATTATTATGTAAATCTACACAAAGAAAGAGTGTTTCATATATATTACATAATACATTTTCTACAGATTTCAAAGGAATTAAAAATAATCATTATGTTTCTTATCAATCAATAGTTTGCTAAGGGAAAATTGGTGATCAACTACATTGGAGTTAGCAAGTCTTGCTTTGACTTCCATGCTCGATTAGAATTTTTCTTCATTTACATGTTCTAACATGGAATCATCTATTTCTTTGTTATGGAGGGATTCTCACTTGTATCATCATGTCCTATAGAACAATAATCATATGCATTTCTATTTTACAACCATTGTAAAATATTTACAATGTTTAAGCTTTGAAGAATATTGATTCAAACATATAAAATTGCCTTATTTTTTTCCTTCACCACTCCTAGCTTGATCATCTGAATCTGAATTGTAATTCTTAGTAGAATCTCCAACACTTTCATTATCTTGATTGGATTTTCCACTCTTAATCATTGTATTCGACAATTAAAACTAAATATAGGGATTGAAAATAGTTAGTTAAAAAAAGTAACCCGAAGAAAGAAAAGACTTAATCAAATAAGATGTTGAAAAAAAATCAACAGAAAATACCTTTTTGTTGAGAAAGTAATAATGTTTTGATAAAAAAATTCATGTATATTTCTTGATGAATCATCTCCATGATTGAAATAGGTTGCCTATTTCCTGACTTGTTCACAAAATGAAAAAATCTACATCTAGAATATAATGAAAGAACCATGCCTTCAAGTGATGTAAATGTGTCTACTATGTGGTCCTAGAACTTTTGGATCATTTGTTTTGCAAGCACGTGATTTCTAGAATCGAACTCAAATCTATAAACAGTGATAGATAAAAAATCAGTAGATTTTCATCATGCCAATCCATCTCCATATGCACAATAGAGACAATGCCCCCTTCCAATCCAATTCTCCAATACTATATAACATAGAAACATATATAGGAATCCTTTGAATAATTCCTATAAATTTCAGATAAATGGTTCTCTTTTACAATTTTCTTTGATCTCTTGGAGAATTGAGAAAATGTTTTACTGACCATATATGATACATTGACATCAGTTAGGAAAATGTAGGTGCAAGTTTTTTCATTTTCACTGAGGAAAAACAATAATTCTAGGACATTAGATTATATCCACAAATAAACACAATTATTCATATCAACAATAAGAAGTTCATAGAAGAGAGTTGATGTTGACCAGTGTATTGTGCAATGAGGATGGATGAAAACATCGACAAACGAAGTGTGAGATGTTTTTCTCAAAGTTCATTGTCACGCTAATCTCTTTTTTCTTAATATTCTCATGTGTAAGTTGTCTTAATATGTAAGATTTATATGAATGGTTGGAAATTCCTTTTGTTTATGTAATGCACCAGCTATGTTTATGTGTTTGATGAATTATGTATTGCATCCATTTATAGATTCATTTGTAATAGTGTACTTATATGATATATTGATTTTTGCTCCACCTAGGAAGAGCATATATGGCATATCATGCATGGGTTAGAGACCCTAAAAAAAATCAATTGTTGGAAAATCTTAAGAAATGTGATTTTCCCAACAAACATTGGTGTGTTTAGCATATGTGATTGGTGGAGGGAAACTCAAGATTGATCCTATGAATATGGAGGTCATCATTAAGTTGCAAATTCCTACTAATGTCACTAATGTTACGTGTTTTCTAGGAGTGGTACAATACCTTTAGAAGTATATAAAATCCTTTTAAGTTCTGATTACACTACTCCATGCCATAACAACCAATGGAAAGAGTTTCTAGTGAGGAAAGAATCACATAAGGATTTTGAAGAGCTTAAATAGAAGGTTAGTCAAGTAGTAGTTCTTGCATTGCCCAACTTGTAAACTCCCTTCAAAGTGGAGACAGATGCAAGTGTATATGATATGGGAGCAAACTTGATGCAAGGAGGTAAAACATAGTTACCAATTTAATGAGAATTGTCACACTGTGACCTCAAAACGAGAACTTTGGCCCAATAAAACCATATTTTTGGGTCAAAAACACCAAAATAAACCCTTTAATAAAAAAGTGGCGCTATTGGTAGCACCCTTTTTTGGGGGGTGGTTAAAATTCTAAATTTTTTTTAATCGTAACCTTGACAACCGGTACTAGTGTAGAAAAAAACCTTAAAATTGACCCTTGAATTGAAAACTAATGCTACTAGTACCACCAGTTTTTTTTGGAGTTAAAATTACATCTTAATTGAAATCGTGGTCTTGATAGCTAGTAACATTGTAGATAAAAAAACTCAAAAACAACTCCTAAATTTTTTTTTTTTAATCACAAGAGTTGGAATATTTTTATTCATTAAAAGGGGGCATGACCTAGACTATTGAGCACAAAAATTAGAACCAGTTTACAAATAAAAAGTCTAGTTCATTTAGACCTATTATCTACCATACTTCTACATTGTCCCTATAACTCATCAAATTCCTAATACTATTTATACTGAACTTGACTGAGTAAATTCGGTAAAAAATACCAAGAATACATACAAAAAAACAAAACATGTCTAATTTTAAGATAGGAGCATTCTATACCACTTCCTTTTTGACATCTTCTTACGCCGACGATGCCACTGCAACATTCAAATATAGAAATATCAGCAACATCGACGCCTCGTGTCTAAATGAGAAACCTGTGTCCATACCAAGAGTAGAAGGATCAGGTGCCTCATTCCTCTATGTCAATTATTTCTTCAAGAATTCCCCTTGTCTCCGTAGGAAGTCAACCTCGTCCTATAACTGTCCCAGTAACACGCTGTGTTGAGCCAATGTTTCCAAAGAAAAGGAAACGGTTGAGTTGAGTGCATTTACCTTAATAACTGGTATTTGTATCTCCATAAAATTATTTTCCACACTACGACATATGGGGTCAAAATTCGACAAAAACTTCCAATGATAAGGATAAATTCAATCATATCGTTGCAAATTACGACATAATACTAAAATTTTAATATTTTTTTCTAGGTGCCCCATTGAACGTCAGACTTTCAATGCACATATATATCCATCGATATTTAAACGAACGTAGAGGATGCCAACTACATGTTTGAGAACAGATTAACGATTTTTTTGATTTCACTAACTTGGTCAACTTTGACATAGTCAGCATTCGTCGGAAGATCAACGGAGGTAAGTGTTTTCAACTATTTTGTTGTAGGTGCGATGGTTATAAAATATTTATATGCTCATTGTTCCTTGCATGATTTATTAGTATTTTTTTCTATATGCTACTTGACTCAAATCCAATTATTGATCTGCATATAGCTCAGATTTTGTACTTTGAAGGTTACAAATTTTTCATATTACTTTGTCTCTTTTTTAAATACCCCGATTGGATCCTTAACCTTTAGACCCTCTTTCATTTGGGGATACAAATTTTTCCCTAGGAAATAGTTATGACCGTGTCTACTCAATTCCATTTAATTACTATACAAATTGTCTTGGTCTAGTTCTCTTTTATTGTTTGATTTTATTACTTGCTTATACTCAAGGTTTGGAAATTATGTGGTAAAAATGCATGGTTTTGATTTGTTGATTAATTGTTGATTAATATTATAAGCCTTTAATAAATCTATGATGAAAATGGATTGATTCTCTAGTACATATGGGGTCAATATAATTCAATGACATTTGTATCGTAAGAATATATTTGTATATTAATGTACTTATATTGCTTCAGTGAATTTTGTTGTAAATATAGGAAATCCCAATGCCAACACCTGAAAAGAGTGAAAGGATGATTTCTAGGTTAAGGGTTGCATTAGAGGCACAAGTCATTACTGATGGGAAATGTTATTTCCCTTGCAATCAATGCAGAGGATTGAAAAGAAGAAGACTTGTAAGGAAAATAGTTGAAAGACATTGTTTTACGTATGGGAATTGTGAAGGGGGAGAGGACATATCATCCCATGGTAAATTAGTCATTATATATGTCTTTGTATTGATTGTATTTATAAAATTTTCTTTCATTTTAATATTTGTTATATACACTAATGTTATTGATTGTTTGTAATTGTAAAGATAAATCCTCCTCGGTTTTTGTCACTGGATAAATATCTGCCAAGTAGTAGTAGAAATACTATTGTACAATATGTGGAAGATGGTATGCATATTGAAGATCAAGTCAATCCTATGGAATAAGATGACACCAATAATATTGTTGAGTCGGATGATGGGACAAATATATTGATCCAGGACATCTTTTCTCATATCAATGAGGAAAACGATGATGATATTTATGATGTACCTCTGCTTGAGAAGGCGGCACAACCCCTTTACGAAGGCTCAAAAACAAATAGTATCTATGTTATAATGTTGTTGGTGAACTTTAAGATATTGAATGGTTTTTCAAACACTTGTCTCACATAGATCCTAAGGCACGTAATATAATTTGTCACATATTATACGTAAAATTCGACTTTATTTTTCTCTATTTTTAGTGTCAATTAATGTGTAAATTAAGGATGAAATATTTTTTATTACTATTGATTACATTAACTAGTTATTTTTTATGTTGTAGATTGTTAGGTGAATTTTTCTTACCACCGTCAAATAATTTACCTCGCATATATCAAGAGATGTGTGCCATTATGAAAGATATTGGAATGGAGTATCGGGCTATTGATGCATGTTTGAATGATTATATTATATATTATAGACAATATGCATTGGAAACGAAATGCCCACAATTTCAAATCAATAGATATTAATCGATCAAGTAACAAAAAAGGTGCCTCACAAGGTTCTTCATTATATTCCAATAATTCCACGTTTGTGGCAATTGTTCAGGTGCCAAAGCATTGCACATTTTATGGATTACCATGCACAACATAGAAGTGAGTATGGTGTTCTTAGAATTCCTGCAGATGGTTCTGCATTTAGGAACATTGAATAAAGATGGCCAATTTTTAAAGAACATCCTCATAATGCTAAGCTTTCATTGGCAGTTGATGGTGTCAATCCATTTGGCGAACTTAGGTCTATTTACTCAGTGTGACCTATTTTTGTCATAAACAATAATTTTTCTCCTTGTATGTCAATAAAGAGGGAGCACACAATGTTGGCAATGATTGTTCCAGGTATTTGTTTACAAAATTGGTTTGAACGTTGTATTTTGTTTTTCTTATTTGTTGCATAATTACTTACATATATACAAGGTATTAATTATGTGTACTTTCACCCAATTAGGTAAGTACCAAGTGAAAGATATGAAAGGTATATATTGAGCCTCTTGTCGATGAGCTACTAAAGTTATGGGTTTGGCATCACTATGTACGACATCTCTAGGCCAATAGGGAAAACACAATTTCAATTCCATGGAATACTTACATGAACAATTCATGATGCCCCAGGGATAACACATTTTTGTGGTGTGTAACATACTGATGCACTTTAATAGTATATATTTTTATGAAAATATGATGCATTCTTCTTAAATATCAATTCTTTGTTATATAAATAATATTGACATTAATCCATTTCTTGCAGGTCTTCAAACAAAGGATAAATTTGCATTTCCAAATTGTGGTCCTAGGATGAAATTGTGTCATTCAAGAAGTCAAGGAAAGGAGGTATTTGATG
This sequence comes from Picea mariana, assembly GCA_032191745.1. Classification (NCBI taxonomy): domain Eukaryota; kingdom Viridiplantae; phylum Streptophyta; class Pinopsida; order Pinales; family Pinaceae; genus Picea; species Picea mariana. Next base: position 37,975 of record JASDQU010010616.1, on the reverse strand, counting down.
AGTATAGGAACTTCCTCCCTAAGAACCATAGGTATTGAACTACAGAAAAACATATTTTCAATTTGAAAGAAGAGACTGGAATAAAACCATGAAGAATGACACCTCACCTATGGAAGTTGGAATATAATAGAAACCGTCAAGGTAAGCATTTAGTCTATGTGCCATATATATTAATGTTTTACAATTTTGATTTGTATTGAAATTTTTTTATTGTATCTAAAAATTATTGTTGTAATCTCATTAATTATTTTTTGTCGGTGTCGTCAAAGCATTAATGGGATTCCACGAAGAATGAAAAGTTACCATGTACAAATCAATAGGTTTCCCTACTATGAGAACCTACAAATAGCTCATTTGTTTGATACAATGCATATTGGGAAGAATGTAAGAGAAACATTGTGGAGAATTGTAAATGGAAGGAGTGACAAAGAAAAAATTGTAAAAATTTGTATTGACATTCGGGAAGCCAATCATGCACTACAAAATGTGATTTATTCAAATAGAAATGGACACTGAAATAGTCTCCAATGGTTATTTACAAAGCAGGAAATCAATGTTGTAAAAGAGGTTATTTGGAAAATTAAATTTCCCACGGGATTTGCTTCAAACATAAAGAATATCTTAACAAAGAAAGGTGAATTTGGTGGGGTGAAAACTCATGAATGGCATACCTTCATTAAGGTAATTATTTTGGACGTAGATTTCTATATTGGTAAATATACAACTTTTTAGTATTATAATATGGTTTTCTTTTCCTAAAAATTAATGATCCCTTTCTTGTTCTAGTATGTTATACCTCTATCTCTCCCTGTCAACTTTGACAACAATGTAAAACAAGTTCTAGATGATCTTGGAAAATACATGAGGTAAATATTAATTATTTATATGTAAAATCATTGTTTCTCAACTTGTCAACGTTTGTTTTACTTTCAGTGTATATACGTTGTTGTTGAAACCTATGATCTGATTTGTTATATCATGTGTAGGTGGTTTTCATCTAAAGAAATCCATAAAGAAGATATACAGTATTGGAGGAGAGAAATTCCTCAGCTAATGTGCGAAATGCAAAATCATCTACCTCCAATATTTTTCAATGCACAAGAACACTACCTCATACACCAAGTTGAGGAGATTGAAATGTGTGGACCTATACACACAAGATCAATGTGGATGGTGGAGAGTCACTTGAAGTCATTGAAGGATTTTGTTAGACAGAGAGCACGTCCTGAGGGATCTATGGTGGAGGGATATATTGTATATCAATCGTTGGTGTATATTAGTTGGTATCTTCCTAAATTAGAAGTAAAAATCATGAAGGTGCCTCGGATTTGGGATGTCAATTCCATTAACAACTTTGAAGGGGAGGTCTTGGTCAGGAAAGGTAGAATGAGGAAAGTGAAAATTAATTAGATGGTAGGTATATATAATAATTTCTTTGCCTTAATATTTATTTATTTCTATATTGTACTTATTTAAGTATTATTTATCTTCCATGATCAATTATTATTTAATATTTATTCTAATTAGTAAGTTTTATTCTTTTTTTCATACAGTTGGTCGAGAGTGGGATGCACTACATTTATACATCACAAACAATCTTGATTGGATGAAGGTATGGATATATTGATGTATACAATGTAATGGTAGGTTATCATGGGAAGGGGTGGCTACTTTGCTTAAAGAAGCTCATCGTAATCAAGATACCATTCTTACTCAGAGGGAAATTGATTTAGCATATGGTTTAAAATATAAACATGTAAGGATATTATTCACCCACATCATGTTTTAGATTTTTTCTAATATATTAATATTTGTGGTGTTTTTTTTTTTAATTTTTACTAAGTCTAAATATGTTTATTGATTTATAATGCATTTTTTACATGTCGGGCATATTGTAGATGACACACCACAAGGCTATGTGGTGCAATGGTCATAAATTTCTCATCAAAAAGTTGGATGACAAGAAGAAAACCTTTGATTTTGGGATAACTGCAATCTTTCAGGTCACTAATGTTTCATCAAGAAGTGATAGACATCCAACAATATTGGAAAATAGATACTATGGTTATTTGGATGATATAATCGAGTGTGACTTTAAATCCTTCAAGTTCGTTCTATTCGAGGACAAATGGTACATGCTACGGATGAATGAACGCGATCCAGATAGAAATTTTATTGAGCATGCCAATGAATTTACCATGGCTAATACAAGGATGTTTGAGCCAGGTACAAAAACTTATGTTCTTCTAAGCCAATGTGAGAAAGTCTTTTATTCATAGGTTCCAGGTAAAACAGGTTGGTCATACATTATCATATATGATCCAATAGGAAGGCCTATAAAATATAATGTACTATAAGAATATGATATTGAAGAAGAAGAAGAAGAAGATGCAAATAAACATGAGGTAGATGTATTGTCAGATGAAGAAATCAAAGAAGTTGAGCCAAATGTAGATGACAATTTTGATCTCGATGATGATATTGGCGATGATATTATCAAAAATGACATTGATGACGATGTTTATATGGCCAATCCTTTCAACGTTGATTTTGAACCAGATGATACAGATGTTGAGTTGAATGAAGAATAAGATGATGAATGATATTGCACAAATGTTGAAATGTAGGAGGTATGTGACTATATCTTTTATATGATTTATTCTATTTAAAGTATTTATTTATATGGGTTTATCATCATTGTCATTGTCGTCATCGTCATTTTCATAGTCCCTTGGTGTGCACAAATGAGAGGGCTTGCCAAAGTCCCAAAGTGATTAGGGACCATTCATCGTCAAGATGGACAAGTGGCGCAACATCCACAACTCTGGAGTGAGAGCACTTGGGAATTTTGTGGTCAAGGATAGAGTGGAATCCTCGAAGATCCGACAGTAGATCCTAGTCATTTTGTCAGGAGGGTACGTGTCAACAGATCTGGTACTTCAGGTGAAAGCACTCCAGGAGGAACGAGTGTGCAGGAGTCGAAACTCTCGAAACCTGAAGAGCCAAAGCGGATAAAGACCGTCAGATCAAGGGGGAGACACGCGTCAAGAGATCATGTATTTCGGGTGAAAGCATTCCAAGAGGAACGAGTGTGTAGGATTTTGAAACTCCCGAAGTTCGAAGAGACAAAGTAAATCTGGACCATCAGATCCAGAATGACACACGTCGATGGATCGTGAAATCCAGGAGGAAGTGAAGGTGGAGTGTTGAAACTCCCGAAGTCTGAATAGTCGAAGTAGTTGGGCATCATCGATCTGCAAGATGACATGTGTCATTAAATCATGGACTCCAGGTAAAACGCTCCAGGAGAAACAAGGCGTGAAGGAGTTGAGAATTCTGAAGGCCAAAGTCCCGAAGTAGAATCTCGATCGTTGATCGAGAAGGGGGCCGATAGTTGTTGATTTGGTCTTCGTCAGAAGTGTAGAAGTCCCAAAGTGGGCTAGAGCCATCGATTTGAGGAGGACACATGATAGAAGATCTGTCATTTCGAAGAAAGTCACTCTGAAAGAAAGGGGTGTGTTGAACAAGAACTCTCGACGGCTGGAGTTCATCTGAGTCGTATGTTTACTAAGGATAGGTGTCAGCAGATCTTCCACTTCAGAAGATAGCCATTTCGGATGAAGAAAGAGTTGAGAGTTGAAACTCTCGAAGCCCAAAGGGAGAAATCAATCATAGTCGTTGGTTTGGAAGGAGGGCACGCATCGATAGATCATGGAGATCTAGGAGTGTGTGTGCAAGGAAGAAGAGGGTCGCTAACTGACAGTTGACCAAGACAGAAAGAGAGCAGATCTTAACCGTCTGTTAAGAAGGATTGCGAAGATCACAGGATTGACGGTAGCGCTGGATTGGGGGGACATAAAGTGCTCGGACTTTAAAAATCCTAGAGCGGGCCGCAATTGAAACCACAGTATTGGTAAAGGGGTACGTGGTAGCTAGAGGTGAATTGCGGGGAGAAAAGCGGTGTGGTCTCAAACCACTTTTGGCCAACCCTCAATCATGTGTTTATGTGAGGACATAGCCCGAGGTCATATATGGGAAAGGGGCCTAACAGAAGGAGATAGCGCCCACGAATTGAAAAGTGCAAGAGCACTAGAGAAAGGGCCCATGAGTTCCACAAGACTTGCGCCTTAGGAGAAAACGAGGTATGTATGAGTTTATTTGGGTTCAAGAAGGAGCTCGAAGAGTTGATATGACTCAGCAAATTGAAATATATTAGAACGGGAGGTTTCAGAACCCCCAGGAGGGGAGGGGGGATGCATCATTATAAACATAGGCTAATAATCCCAATTATTTTTCTCTAGCCATGCATAATACAAAAATGTTGGTATTAGGATAAAGCCATTCATTTTCATCAACAGACCAGATGATCGATATTTCCTTCCCCTGGTTGTGTGAGAATGGCATCAAACACAATGGATGAAGTGTTGACGTGGAAATTGAATATCTTGGACCAATCTGGAAAAATCAAAATCGGTGGAATAACTAGTTTTTCTTTCAGTGTGTTGAAGGCTTGTGGGCATTCAGGTGTCCACTCATATTCAATATACTTGCACAATAGTATTTCGAATGGAGCTGCAATCTGAGCATAAATCTGGATGAACCGTATGTAGTATCCAGTATGACCCAAGGTTGTGTGCATTCCTCGAACTGAAGTGGGGGCCACCATATCCAATATGGCGATAATCTTAGCTGGGTCCACGAGAAATTCATCTTTACACATGATGTGGCCTAGAAATATACCAAAGGGTGTACAAAAGATGCATTTATTCAAATTCAAAGAGATATGTAGTTGGTGGCATCGATCTAGCATTAACTAAAGGGATTTCTCGTGCTCCTTTATTAGATTGAACACAGTCCAGTCTTCCAAGTATCCCTCAAGGAATTTGTGGATAAATTTCTTGAAAGCTACAACTACTATCCAAGAAAACACTATGGGGGCCTTATTTAGGCCAAAGGGCATGATTGTGTATGAGAAGGACCCCCATTCAGTCGCAAAGTTAGTTTTAGCATGATCTTCCTCTGTGATATGAACTTAACGATATCTAGAGAAACCATATGTGAATGAGTGGGCTTCCCTGTCACCAACATTTTCCAGCACCTCATCTATGAAGAGTGTCGGGAAAGGATCATGGGCGCATGATGCATTCAAAATTCTAAGACCGAAGCATATACGAATCTCTTCAATACTTTTAGGTTGGACAACCATGGAGATAACCCAGTCAGATTCTTCCATAGGGACAATGATCCCGACATCCAACATTCGATCTAGTCCTTTGCGCACCTTTTCTTTGTACTTAGGATTTAGGAAGTAGGTTCTTCTCTTAACTATCTTGGCATTGGGTTTGAGTTGGATGTTCATAGCACCCAAGAATCCCCCAATTCCCTTCATCTCAAAAAAATTTCATGGAAACAAGTCCTCATATTCTTTAAGGAGGTCAATGACTTGAGTGATTGTCTCCTTATCTCTGTAATCTCCAATAATGTCCATCTTGGGTGCTTCTTCCATCCCAATATTGTGCTTCTTAGTCTTTATGGGACCATTATAGTCTGGTGTTTTCATCTCGGCCACCTTCCCTTTAGTGCATGTTCTCCTTTCGATTCTGTGATCTGGATGTTACGAGAGTCTTCATCATCAATATTGTCCACATCAACCTTCCAGCAATGTATTGCTTCTTTCAGCTTGGCCACTGGCTAATGGTATGAGCAAACCACTCTGGGTCCAACAACCTTTGGTTGTCGATGAAAAATGAAGTCCTTAACCCAACAGAGTGCCTTGCTAAGAACCAAATCTTCAGCCGTGAACCGGAAGGTCGAAAGAATTGGGAATGCATATGGATCCACTCACTTGTTTGCCTTATGAGGTCCTCCTTAATGTACCAGCTTCTAGGAACCATATCCATGGTATGGACAAACCGATGGACCCATTGGGATTGAGGGATGTTCTTAGCAGTACAGTGTCATTCATAGAATGATGGATGTTCCTGAGGGTCCTTAGTGCCCTTATATTGTTTGGCTAGTTCAAAGTCAGTGATAGGCTGGAACCAGACTTTTATGAATCATTCACTTGCTCCTAGATTTGAATATTGGGGCAGTGGGTCTCCCACCACCGTGTCGGGGTCTCATGAACCATAACATCCATGGCTTGAAGTCTCTGCTCTGTTGGAACGGTTCTCTGCATCTGTATCAAGAATGTCTCCAATGACCCTATGTCATCAAACAGTGGGGCATCAGAAAGTTCAAACACGATCCATCACATTGCTTTCATAATTTTTGCACATCTGCGCATGGACACTTCCTAGAGATTATTCTTCCATCTATCTAGGGCATCATCAGAATATGTGTCATAAGATTGGACACTCCTTCAGCTTATTTCTCCATCGGTGGTGGGTTTTATGTAGTCCTCCCTACGCCCCTTGACCTTGTAAATATTTTCAACTCCCGAGCTCCACGCATCCTTATCTACAATCTCAGTATGGATGTTTCCCTCATATGGGTCTAGTGGTGCGACCAGGCATAGGGTGTGAGTTTCTAAGGATATATGCCTCTTCTTCAAGTTTAACACCACATTATTGTCAAAGGCCTAGTCAATTCCTAGTAATGAAAGATATGGATCAAACTCAACCATGATCTTGATGACTTCAAAGTAGGACTTTATTTTCACTCCTTCAATGTTGACCTCTACTTGCTCCAACCAACCTATGGGATAGATCTTGTATTGATTGGCTAACCGGAGTTGGATGGGCGACCAGACCAACTTACATTTACCCATCACTTCCTAAGACTTCTTAGGTAAAATGTTCAGGTCGAACCCCAGGTCCAACATGACTCCATCCATATCGTACCCACCAAGCTTTGTTGTCATCTTGAACTCTTGGCCAGTGCACTTTTGCTTGTTGACCTCGAAGACATCCCTTTTTGGCAGCGAAACTGGTATGGTGGTCTCCTCTCCCTATTCTTTCATGCAAGCAGTTAACATCTGGGTCAACTTACTTGCAGCTTCTGGATCTTTAAGCAAGTGAAAACAATAGTGTAAGAAGGTATTGACTTGATTCTCGGCTTCTGTCAGGCAACCTAGGTCGCATAAGGCTTCTGCGTGCGTTGTGAATTGAAACTCCTCCCGACATTGTTCTTCTTAAGATTTTTTCTCAACGCGTCACAGCATAGTCTGTCTACATGCTTCTTCTGTCGATATTTGGGTTGTGCATTGAATTTTCTCACGCACGTGAGCCTCCTCCAAATATCTTTGTGTTTCATGTTGTAGTTCTTCACACGCGTAAGCTTCTTTCGATGACCTCTATGTCACCCACTGCACTTCTTCATGAATTTTTTCTTCCTCTAGCGACCTCTGCATCGCCCTCTGCACTTCCTCTCAGATCCATTCTTCTTAAAGAGACCTCTGAGTCGCACAATGCAGCTCCTCACGTGCTCTTTCTTCCTTAAGGGCCCTTTGCACATCATGCATAAACTACTTTTGTTGGGTAGCATCAAACTTGGGAGGGGGCTAGGGTGCCTTCTTGATATTATTGTATGGTTGTTGACCTAAGCCTTCAATATGCTCGAAGTCTACTCGAGTCTTCGCCCCTTTGCATGTTACTACTCAAGCGTCTACTTCCCCATTCTTCTTCTTGTTTTTATGTCTCTCAGCATGCACCATGTTACAGTAGGTCATTTTGTCCTCCCACTTCTTCAGTAAGTTGGGATAGTCCTCAGTTACATGTTCAGGACTATAAAAATATGTGCAGAGCACGGCCGGGTTAGTGCAAAATCGTGAGACATGACCAATCACACCGCAATTGAAACATGTGGGGGGTCTACCGCCTCCTCCATCATATATACTGTCGCGACCATGCCCATCTCCACCTCGGGGTCCTCCTTAATATCTTCCTCTGTCGGTGCCACAACGCTCACCACCCTTTTGCTCCTCTTGTACCCAGAAATCATCCTGAGTGTTGTCTTGCATTAATTGAAGGGAGCGACAACTATTGACATCATGTCCCACACATTTACAAAGCTCACAGAATGGGGTGTGATTTGTTGTTTGATATTTCTGTAATGTGGGATAGTGGGGTGGCACATGGCCCCACTACTTGCAAATCTCATACCATTCTTACTGTCTCGATGGAAACAAACTCGGCGTGTTGGTCGCCACATAATTTGGAAGGGTCGGGAACTTGTCTCGACAATGCCCCTCTGAACAACATGTAGTACACCATACGTGCTCGCGCATGACTTTAGTCTTGGCCATATCTTGCAGTTGTATTGTTAGGTTGGTCAATTGTAACTGGACCTGCACCAACTTGGTCAATGTCTCTATGCCTCCAGGTGTAGCCTCTAATCACATCGTGATATCGACTGTCTCGGCCTGAGTCCTCACCTTTTGTTAGGTGTGAAGGACTCAGATATGGTGGAGCAAATCCGCAATGAACCACTCTATGTGTTGCACGTCCTGGATTTGGAACGTCAGCGTATCCAACAAGATCTTGAACCGTTGGTCATAATCCCAGACAATTTCTCCTTCTTTCTGCTTGATTTCCTTGATTTTTGTAATGGACTGGGACTCTAACTTTGGCTTTTGAAACTACTGAATCAGGTCCTGCTTGATCTCGGCCAGGGGCCTCGCCTATCTTGCTGGCTCAGTAGCCTTATATTTCATGTACCAGGTTAGGGCCCTATCCTTGAACGTAGTCTCAAGTTGTGTGATCTTAGTCGTGTCATCTGTAACTCTCTTCATAGACCATATTTATTCACAAGTGAACCAGCGTTACTCTACATCGTCCTTACCCATTCCATGGAACACAAACAACCTCAATGTATTATCTTGATTTTCCATCTTCGAACTAGAACTAGTTCCTCCTTTTTGGCTGCTATTAGTTGGATCTTTCCACACTACTATTGTCTGGGGTAAAGTATTTTTGACTTCACCTTCTTCTTCACTTGTCTCGTCACTTCTATCTTCTTCTTCTCTTTCCTCAACTCCAATCTCTTCACTAACTGTTGTGTTTTCTTCTTGATTAAAAATTCCCAAGGGCAGTGGTACAAAGGGGGGGTAAGACCATATTCTTCTTAAAATTCTCATGAGGTGACCCAAAGGGCTATCTACTTGCAGTTGCGCAAGACCATCCAATAATATCAACTCATCTCCCCAACCACCAGTGGAGCCTCCATCTTCCTTCTCTTCTGGTGCACCACCAATCTATGCCCTCTCTTCCTGACCTAACTGCACACCACAAGCATGCGCTCCTATCCTCTCTTCTGATTGGTGCCTCGTGCTACTGCATGACAACTTCTCTTCTTGTCAACACGTAACTGCGCGGTGCTTCCTTCTCAGATTCTATGGGCACACCACAAATTTACACTCACGCACCACATATGTGTGCTCTCTTCTCTCTTAAGGTTATGGCATACTACAACAACCAAAGGTTATGGGATTGGTTACCTAGGCCCTCACTACCACTACTATCACTACTGGTATACTCCACGCCAAGCCTCTTTGCAGGCATGTCCTTGCATGTGCTCCACTCTGGCACAACATCCTCTCCCACACCACTACCTAGTGTGATGTTTGTCTTCATTCTACTCTCGACAACTCGCTATATACCATTGACTAACTCTTCTCTACTCTTCTTCTCATGTTTCTCCCTTAGATCAACTCGTATTGGATATCTCTCAACTCTTTTCCTCCTCTACTCTTATGGGTCCATTCCAATCCTCACCTCATCTCAACAACTTCTTAAATCCTCTTTATTGGATCCATCTTCTAGCTCTTTTCCCCCACCTTTGCTAAAGCCCCCCCCCCCAACACTAGGGTTTTTACTCGACCATTCTATCAGGCTCCGTGCACATCATTCTTCTTTCCACGCACAACATCTTGATCCAAAGTCGAATTTATTCTAACATCCACTTTCTTGGATCTTCTTCAAACTTTCCTTCAACCTAGTTGAAAGTGTTATCACATGAAGTGGTCATGGGTCATATGCAGTTTTTGCAGGCCAGCCAAGTCCTTTGTTTGCATAGGGAAAAACCATGAGCGAAATGCAGCATTTAGAGCAGTCCATTTCAAGCTTGAAATACAAGCAAGCAGACAGACTCGATTTTCAATGGTGGAGATCCCATGTATAGTTTAGATCAGCATCTCTCGGGAAGTTGGAGTTTCAAAGTCGCGCAATGATTAATGACCAGACAAAATCCCTAAAGTCCCGAAATCTCGAAGTAACGAGAGGTTGCCACATCAACCGGGAGAAAGTGACTTCAGGAGATTTCCATCCAAAAATCCCGAAGTCTCGAGGTCACGAAGTCCCAAAGTCCCGAAGTAACGAGAGATTGCCACGTCAACCAGAAAAAAGTGACTTCGAGATATTTCCATCCAAGCATCCAGAAGTCTCCAAGTATCGAAGTAACGAGAGGCTGTCACGTCAACTGGGAAAAAGTGACTTCGGGATATTTCAATCCAAAACTCCTAAAGCCTGAAGTGTCGAAGTACCAAAGACACTTGGCACTCATCCATCAGGACTAGCGGTGCTCATCCATGGAGACAAGTGGCTTCTATATGGACCTGACATGTGGCACTCATTCCAGATCATTTCATTGCGTCATTTGCCCATTTCCATGTGACACGTGTCACCCTTCTTTCCATGACACGTCAACATAGTGACGTTAGGCCACCACGTCAAATTCGGGAGATCGTCCTCTGGGAGGTATTCCTACTCAGCATTCAAAGCTCCCAAGCGCCAAAATTGGCTCCATCTCTAAGCATGGTTAAAAGGATTCTGGAGTTGGCAGAGAGATAAATTTTAGCGGGGGCACTAAAATAGCAGGGTTTCCCAGATCGCAGATTACAAAAGATCGACGGCCACACTTCATTGCGGGGATGGAACATGCTCGAGCGTTAAAATTCTAGAGCGGTCCCGCAATCGAAACCATGGTATAGCGAAAGAGGTACGTGGAAGTTGGTGGTGGATTGCAGGGGTCGAAGTGGTGTGGATCCAAACCGCCCTTGGTAGCTTCCACAATCACGTGCTGATATACGGTCCATCCAAGAGTGGCGCGTGGCAACAAAAGCAGGGCGTTCCCAGATCGCGGATTGCGACAAGATCGACGACCACACTTCATTGCGGGGACAGAAAGTGCTCGAACGCTAAAATATTAGAGTTGTCCAACAATCAAAACCATGATATAGCTAAAAAGGTACGTGGCAGTTGGTGGTGGATTGCAGGGGTCAAAGCGGTGTGGACCCAAACCTCCTTTGGCAACTTCCACAATCACATGTTTATATGGGGTCCAATCCGAGATCAACGTGTGGAAACATAAGCTGAGCATCAAGCCAAATCATCAAAGGAGCATCACGAGGAGAAGCGGAACGTTAACAAACCACGACCAGTCTATCACTAGAGGAAAGAGAACAATCAACGCCCCCTTAAATGGAAGCATGGAGGGTCTGGCCAAGGAGACAAAAAGTTGTCATCCCAAAGTACCACAGAGGGCATTTTTTCCAAGGATAAATCAGTTAATGAAAAAAGGACTAGTGGTTGAATAGTCGACTACCCCCATTAAATGGAAGCATGGAGGGTCTGTCCGAGGAGACAGAAAATTGTCAGCCCGAAGTACCACAAAGGGCAATTTTTCTTGCAAGCCCATATTGACCCAAGTTTCCTTCTGAAATAAGGAACAAGACTGAAAAGAGAAGACACCATCTAATATCTTGATTATAAATACATCAGATGAATGATATGAGAGGGTTGAATGGTTGATCAAAGCTCCCTTTTTGTAATATTTTGACTAAACAGAGATGTTCTCTGGTTATGTATGGGACTTGAGACATTTTCGTTAATAGAAGTCAGTTTTCTCTTATCATATTGTTTCCTCTTACTCTGAAATGCTCGCGATTGGATGATCCATGTAGGATGTTGTGGTTGTGTTATAATGGATGTTTGATTATAATGCTGCTATGAATGTTTTTCAGTGTTTTAAACTTTAAGTTCAAGAATTTCTTGTGACTGAGTTTTTCTTCTCTTGATTGCTTGAAGGCCTGATGCTTATATCAGACCTATCCACCTTCCACATTAAGTCTTCCTTCTATTCACATTTATCCTTAAACGATTGACCGAAGTTAATCAAAACCTCATTTGCTTATGCATGCTAGCCCAATTTTATGTGTTAAAACACTCTGATGTTGAATTTTGTCCATTTCACCTTTCATCATTAATTTACATTCACAAACCTTTTTTATGGGTACTGGGCTTATCCTCTTTCAATCTGAGGGTGACTCTCAGTGCTAACATTCTTGCATCATTGTCGGGGAACAAATTGAAGACATTTATCTGGGATTGAACGACAAAGCATATTGATTCTGAAGGTGCATTAGAATTCAGTACATTAAAGATTGCAGCTTGCACATGGTGACTCCATTGTTTCAGTTGTGGCTCCCAAAGGTAGACACACGAGGTATACTCCACATATACCTCTGGCCACACCTGAAGCTGACATAGAGAAGATTATAAAGAAAGGAAAGGCTTCTCAAGAAGGCTATTCAGCTATTTTACCAGGTACTCCTTGTCTTTTACATGATTCTACTTTTAAAACTCCAGTAGCCATATTCAATTCTCCTCTTTTACCTTCTGTTGAAGTTTCTAAAAGTTTGGATTTTGAAAATTTTCCTGTTGAATACTCTTCTTTTAGCCCCAAATTGAAAGAAGAAAATTTTGAAACCCTTGCTTCTCTCAATGTTGTAAGTTGGTTTAGGCTTGAGAATCTTGAAGATTTTCCTACTTTGGGCCTTCCTACTCCTCCTCCTATCAAAGTTGTTGTGACTCAAGAAGAGGAAACCTCTTTTCCCTTGGACCATATACCATCTTCCTCCAATACTCAAACTCTTCCTCTGAAAACTAAAACCTCTCCATCCAAGCTTCCTCTTTTTCCAAGAATCCAAGCTGCATTTGTATTTGTCAAAACTCCATCTCCCCTTTGTTCTCCTACAGTTCACAACCCAATGGCAGGTGTTAATCTTCCCAGAAATAGGATGGATGCCATAGTGGTTGCTAGGTATGCCCCTCTTATTTTACCTTAGCCTATGAATGCTCTCCCAGTTCGAGACTACCTTAAGTACATGCCCAAGTTCACAGGGGAGGAAGACATAACTTCAAAGGAACACCTTGCAGCTTTTTATAGTTATGCAGATAATCTTAACATTGAGGATGAAAATGTATAGATGAGGGTATTTATATAGAGCCTTGATGGTGGGGGCTAGAAAATGGTTTAGGGGTTTGACTTCTGTATCTATCGTTGGGATTGAAGATTTTGATGATACTTTCTCGAGGCATTGGGGGGATAAAAATGATTTCCTTTATTATATTACATAATTTGGGTCACTTAAGAGGAAAGAGGGGGAATTTGTTTCGGATTTATCAAAAATATTTATAGAATGTACAATGTTAACACTCCGTAATTTCTCAGGCTGAAGGAGAAATGGCAGAGGTAGCCACAAAACCACCTGGAGTCGAGGATCTAGCCCTCCAAGACTTAGAGAGGGATCTCTCTATCAGATTTAGATTTGTTTGAGTATGGATCGTAGGCTAGTTATGATAGAAGGTTTTTTTTTTTAGTTTTTTGGTTGGCACAGCAGAAGAGGACCATTGGGAAAAATGGAGTCAAAGGTTAAAGCTAATTAAATGAATGAATAACTGAGACCATATGTAACAAGGCAAGGTAATCATGTCAGTGGATCCTTTGAGTTTGTGAAATGGGAAAAGAAAAAAAGATGAGGGTTCACTTTAAATGTAGAGCAGAGCTTATCTGAATTCTACATTCAACTTTCAAAAGAAAACATAAACATTTTTTTAAGCCAGAGCAGGGTGTCTGAGACAAATCCTGAGCATGATCTTCTTATAAACAATAAGGAAAGAAAACAATATGCGAAACAAGACAATGACAATTTACATCAAGAAATACTTCACCACATAATCATGACACGTGAATCTAGAAACAAAATCCTTTGTATTCATCCAAAAAATTCACCTACAGCCTGTTGAACATATTTACAACAAATGGTGGTATTTCCATACCATCCTTCCCTTCAGGTCTAACCCCTATGTCATATTACATTCCATCTTTTATAACTTCTAATTACATTCAGATCGTACAAACTAGGGGATATAGATACTTTCTGCAAATACCTAATTAATAAAAAATAAAAAAAAGAGATCTCATCTCGTCTCCAAAATCGTACCATATATCCTTAGTCTATTACAATATATGGATTTTTACCACTGAAAGGGTAAAAATTGAAATAGCTTCTTGTTGACTATGATCCAAAAGGTAGGGAAAATAAAACAAAATACCAAGAAAAGATCTAAACTTTGACTCTCTTCAAAAACCAAATATAATTCGATATCAACCTTGACAGCAGCATCTTGGAGATGTATTGGCATTGGAAAATTATCTCGGAAATATTGAAGATCATTGAAGAATCTATTTGTCCTGATATGTGGAGATCTCTGTGTTTTCTGCTGATAACAGAACTTTTGACAGCTAAGAGACCAAAATAGAATGTATTTAGTTGTTGATATCCTGGGCACGATTTTCGGCAGCTAATGATGGATTTTGAAACGGTTCTTAGATGTCGAAACCTGTAACTTCTTCGAACTTAGTAAAAAATGGTTGATTTTCCCATTGACCCTGCTTCATCTCTTATAGCCAATTCAATTCATATCAAGGGCAGCTTCAGCCAGGGTATCAAACATAAGCTGAGCTTAGGGTTTGAGCTTTTTGTGAACAATCTTAAATATCAACACCTTGCTCATGTTCTTCAATGTGCCATTATGTTTGAGAAGCGTCTTGTTTTTGTGACTTGCAGTTTCATACTTCATGGCCAATTGATCTAATGCAGATCCAATTTTGAGGGAAGATTTTCTAAGAGTCTCATTCTCTTTCTTCAGGTGTCTTTCTAACACCTTTAACTCAGTAATTTCCTCTTTCAGTTTCTGGGCCTCAGTTTGTTTGTTTACCTTCTTCTTTGATGGTGTCCCAGCTTCTTCAGGGTTTTCCATTTCTACAGCTGATGAATCTGCTTCCATTTCTACAACTAAACATTCTGAATCAGAATTAGAATATGGCAGGTTTAGGACATTTGTTGTTGTAGTTTTTCCTTGGTCCTCTTCCTACTTCCCAAACTCTAACTTCTTCTTTGCTTTCTCTGATTTTGATGCAAAAACTTTTGTGGCAGCTTATACAGGAGACAGTGCTCTTATTTCTCTTACTAGTCTTTGGGGAAGTCAATTCTTGTTAGGGAGTCCCACCTTTCTTGGGCTAGCATTCTTGTCCAAACTCTCCCCAAAACAAGAGATAATCTCAGGTTTTGTTCCTCCTGCTAAGCTCTTCTAAAACTATCAATTTGATTAGACCATGGTGAAACAAACTACTGCTAGTTGTCTGAGGCTTGGCTTGAACTTTTGAAGCCATTTTGGTGAGACTCTTGAGAAGGTAAAAACGAATATTCAGAGGCTGCTTACTTGTGAAATGGAGGAGTAGTCTAAACTGGTAGAGCATGGTCCTTCCATACCTCCCCTCACAAGTGATGTAGACCTGAATCATCTTTAGCAAAGTTTGTCATTTCTCCTCCAAATAGCTCCTGGGGATATGTTAATGTTCTTCCTTTAGGAATGACATAAAATCGACTTCTTTGATTGAGATAGTCTTAAACCTTTCTCCGTCACTAGGCATATCTGCAGCTACTACAACACTGACCTCATCAATCTGCATTACCACAGGACTGAGCAGAACCTTAAAGCCATCAAAACCTTTGGAAAAAGCTTTTGTAATACCCTGATGGTACCCCTAGAGCTTCTGACAGAACCTATAGCATCCAGCCTCCATGAATAGTTTACAAGCCTCAGGGTGTGCCTCAAGATATGAGGTATCCTGCAATTCCTTCCTTATAAGGACGCCTCCTGTTGAGCTCTTCTTCACTCGATTTTCTAAAAAAAGGCTTAAAAGTAACTGTTCAGATTACAAACTGGCTAGGGTATGTGAAGGTGAATGATGAACTCAAATGAAAATGAAGGTGGGGTAGAACAGTAAGAAACAAGGATAGAGTTGAAGGATGAAAGCTTGGGCACCTGTGGGCAGCTTTAAAACAATCATAAACCACCCATCGACCAATTCAAATCAGGGGCAGGCTCATGTCCATTTTTTCAGGATCAATTGACATGGGTGGGCACTATTTAGGGTTATGATTACTTGATATGTAACAAGGATCAACAAACGATCATTCTTTATGAGGATCAGACGAATGATGACTGAAAACGGTTTGGGCAGCATAAACACAAATGATGACTGCGTACAATCTTCGATCTGGGAATGACAAGACTCTTTTAAACCCTTGAGATATTCGGGACTTTTGGCATCTAACGATAGGCATGAATAAGTTGTTTAACTACCGAAAGTTTTAACTTTTGGTAGCTAATGGCTATAAGATTTTTCTCTTTTAGCTACCGAAAAACAAACTTTCTGCCAAAATTGGAATATAACCAAATTCATGAAAACAACTTATTTAGCCACTTTAAACTTCCACAAATTCATGGAGATGCATCATAATTACTACTCACCATGTGGCAAAACTAGGTATACCTGAATATTTGGTTTGAAGCATGAATATACCACTGGGCCATTACCCCTGAGCACCTTATCATGAAAACACTTTCAACCTTATCAGAAAAATTTCCAAATAGATAACTGGAGAACAAATGACTATATCATAGGACCCTAAGATAGGCTCCAATTGGGGATGGCATCTCTTGAGGAGGTGCCAAGAATCTAAGATCTCCAGATTCGTAAATCAATGCCTTATCCATTGGGCTAATTCCCCGACCTGTATCTTGATCTGTCCTGCAACTTAGTGACTGGAAACCTGTTGATTATTCATTTCGAGGTTGAAATTTTGAAGTAACACAGAAATAAAATAGACCACATGCTTGCCCAACAAGCTTATTTGCATACTGTAAATCTGATAATTAAAAAGATGTTGATCTGACGATCTTATTTATGTACATACATCCTACTTTAGTATGCATGATCTTAATCAATGTGAAATATCCAATATAACCAATCAAATATTGGATCTGATACTTTGGCCCTTTCACTGTTTTTCACCCAACTTAGAAACAAAATTATTAATGATATATAGTAGATATTTCCAACTTGGTCTTCATCACATGGAGCTTGATAAACCTGATAGACAATAGAAATAATGGAAATGCATTGTGGCTCTCTGATGAACAATTTCTCCATATAAATGGCTACTGGAACAAGATAAACTTGACCCATTACTAGATATTCTGACTCACTTAATTCAACCTCATTACCGAGTACCACACATGTGCTCTCAAGCAACTCAGAACATGTTTGTATTTGGTCTGATGAGTTTTGTATTGATACTTCTACCGAACAAGGCAATGGAGCGAACTGTCTAATCATATCCATATCATAACAACTTTTGAAATCATTATGAGTAAATGGAAAATATCTTTGAAATCTTAAACCATCCAAAATATCAGCTATTGGGTCATATAATGCTTTAGATGGATGTGGTATTGGCTCTACTGGTACCTCATGGTTTACACTATTATTCTCAACTAGAATATGACCAAGATTCCCTCTCACAATCTTAAATAAATTAAATCATAATGGCAGGGAATCAAACTGGATCAGCTCATCACCTATCTCAGGCTCTGTGATTTCATCTGAGGTTTGACACTCAAAAAGACTCAAGGGATATACACCTCTGGATCTGAAACAACTATTCTATCATCCATGTTATCCTCAACTGATGCATTAGAACATTCATCATCCTTTATCTTTACCATTTTCTTGCAATGCTCTCTCAGGAGTGAGGAAAAACACAGGGGCAGACATTCTGCATTCACTGGAAAACTTTTTTCATTTTCCTCCTTGCAATCTTGCCTACTATGCATAGTTTGATTGTCATCTTTGCACTGTGAAAATTGGGCTTCTTATTCCCATGAAGATAATGTTGGCTGGTTTGAACAATTAGCCTCAACATCGACCATATAATCACCATCCTGATGATCATGTCCGAGAAGATCATCTATATACACAAGGTCATCAAACATGCACATCATCTCGGAAGATTTTTCCACCACCATCTGATTATTATCTTTATGTTTGGCTATGTCCTGGATTGAATACATGAAGTAATCATTTGGTGGATTAGGATACTGAGACTGAGCTTGAAAAAACTTGGGGATATTGATCTTTGTCCTTTATGGCACTGGTGGAACATGAGCTCTTTGGATAGCCAGTTCCTATTTCCTACTAATATTATGCATCACTTCATTGACTGTGTTGGTCAAAATATCTAGTTTCATTTCTGAAGATATCAGATGTTCCTTTTCTATTGTGTCTTTTATCAATGCTTTCAATTTTGCCTTTTTTTCACCAGGTTAGCTTCTACATCGGCTGCAACATTTTGCATTTATTCAAGGGTTGCAGTGTTTATTTCTCTTAATTGAAATGCCATCTCTGGATCAAAAGCAACTGGGTAATGCAAGAGTGCTAATCCCGGGGGTGGCCTCATATCAACAGACATTGCATGGTATACCTTATTGAACCTGGATGAAAAGTGTTGTACTATCTCCCCTGGATGCCTTTTCAAATGCTCATACTCTTCTAGGATGAGAAATATATTTCCCATGATCACCCATCGATCTAGGAAAACTTTCATGAATTGATGGAAATTGCTAATGCTTGCAGCTGGAAGATTCTTAAACCAATTCTTAGCCTTACCTTGCAATGATAAGGCAAACATCCTGATATAGACATTGTCTTCTTCCACCTCAAACAGATCAAGGAAATCTTCAAGACTTTGGATGTGCTTTTCAGCAGTGATCCTCACATTTTCTCCATCAAACCTATATAATTGGCAAGGAGGTCATGGAGAATGAGAGGCAAAACCAGAGGCTTGTATCTGTCTGGGACTTTTACAGGTATAGGAGGTAAAGCAAGAGGCTTATAATCGTTTGAAACTTAGCAAGAACAGAAGATAAAGCACGGGGCTCATGTCTCAGTAGGCTTTCTACAGGTGCATCTTGGATGTGCACAGGTGTATGAGTATGTACATGATCTACAATTTGGGGCTTATTCTCTTGAGGTTCATTAATTTGCAGATGATCAATGTAAACTTCAACAATGTACTCTTGATCAGGATTAGAATAAGATAGAATATAATTATAGATAAAACCAAAAATGTCTTGAATACAATTTGGGCTTGAGTACCTGCTCTTTCTAGGTTGCTTGGTCATGTTTTAGGTTCTTCCTCCAGTGGAGTCTTTGAATTGGAACGGAGTTAATTGGATTCACCAGGTGAATGATTTCAGCCTTCATGTGTTTGATCACTGTCCACCGTCAGTTATCAAATCTGGAACTTGCTATGCTTTCTGAGGAAAGTTCCCCAGTATGGTCGCCACTATGTTAGCACTCCGTAATTTCTCAAGCTGAAGGAGAAATGGTAGAGGTAACCACAAAACCACTTGGAGTCTAGGATCTAGCCCTCCAAGACTCGGAGAGGGATCTCTCTATCAGATTTAGATTTGTTTGAGTATGGATCAGAGGCTAGTTATGATAGAAGGTTTGTTTTTGAGTTTTTTGGTTCGGACAATAGAAGAGGACCATTGGGAAAAATGGAGTCAAAGGTTAAAGTTGATTAAATGTAATGAATAACTGAGACCATATGTAACAAGTCAAGGTAATCATGTCAGTGGATCCTTTGAGTTTGTGAAATGGGAAAAGAAGAAAACATGAGGGTTCACTTCAAATGCATAGCAGAGCTTATCTGAATTCTGCATTCAACTTTCAAAAGAAAACATAAACATTGTTTTAAGCCAGAGCAAGGTGTCTGAGATAAATCCTGAGCATAATCTTCTTATAAACAATAAGGAAAGAAAACAATATGTGAAACAAGAGAATGACAACTTACATCAAGAAATACTTCACCACGTAATCATGACACAAGAATCTGGAAACAAAAGCCTTTGTATTCATCCAAAAAAGTCACTTACAACCTGTTAAACATATTTACAACAGATGGTGGTATTTTCATACCATCCTTCCCTTCAGGTATAACCCCTATGTCATATTACATTCCATCTTTTATAACTTCTAATTACATCCAGATCCTACAAACTAAGGGATCAGATCTCCTCCTTGATGTTTTATAGATATTTTCTGCAAATACCTAATTAATACAAAATAAAGAATAGAGATCTCATCTCATCTCCAAAATTGTACCATATATCCTTAGTTTATTACAATATATGGATTTTTACCACTGAAAGGGTAAAAATTAAAATAGCTTCCTACTGACTATGATCCAAAAGGTAGGGAAAATAAAACAAAATCCCAAGAAAAGATCTAAACTTTGACTTTCTTCAAAAACCAAATATAATTCGATATCAACCTTGACAACGACATCTTGGAGATGTATTGGCATTGGAAAATTATCCGCGAAATCTTGGAGATCAATGAAGAATCTATTTGTCTTGATCTGTGGAGATCTCTGTGTTTTCTGCTGATAACAGAACTTTCGACAACTAAGAGGCCAAAACAGAGTGTATTTAGCTACCGATATCCTGGGCACGATTTTCGACAACTAATGATGGACTTTGAAACTATTCTTAGCTGTCGAAACCTGTAACTACTCAAAACTTAGTCAAAAATGGTTGAGTTTCCCATTAACCCTGCTTCATATTTTATAGCCACTTCAATTCATATCAAGGGCAGCTTCAACCAGGGTATCAAGCCTAAGGTGAGTTGTGGGTTTGAGCTTTTTGTAAACAATCTTAAATCTCAACACCTTGTTCATGTTCTTCAATCTTCCATTCTATTTGAGAAGCTTCTTGATTTTGTGTTTTGCATTTTCATACTTGATGGCCAATTGATCTAATGCAAATCCTATTTTGAGGGAAGATTTACTAAGAGTCTCATTCTCTTTCTTCAGGTGTTTTTCTAACACATTTAACTCAGTAGTTTCCTCTTTCAGTTTCTGGGCCTTAGTTTGTTTGTTGACCTTCTTCTTTGATGGTGTCCCAGCTTCTTCAGGGTTTTCCATTTATACAACCGATGGATTTGCTTCCATTTCTATAGCTAAAGGTTCTGAATCTGAATCAGAATATGGAAGGTTTAGGACATTTGTTGATGCAATTTTTCCTTGGTCCTTTGCCTGCTTCCCAAACTCTAACTTCTTCTTTGCTTTCTCTGATTTTGATGCAGAAACTTTTGTGGTAGCTTCTACAGGAGACAGTGCTCTTCTTTTTCTCTTACTGGTCTTTGGGGAAGTCAATTCTTGTAAGGGAGTCCCACCTTTCTTGGGCTAGACATCTTGTCCAAACTCTCCCTAAAACAAAAGATAATCCCAGGTTTTGTTCCTCCTGCTAAGCTCTTCTAAAACTATCAATTTGATCAGACCATGGTGAAACAAACTACTGCTAGATGTCTAAGGCTTGGCTTGAACTTTGGAAGCCATTTTGGTGAGACTCTTGAGAAGGTAAAAGGGCATATTCAGAGGCTTCTTACCTCTGAAATGGAGGAGAAGTCTAAAGTGGTAGATCATGGTCCTTCCATACCTCCCCTCACAAGTGATGGAGACCTGAATCATCTTTAGCAAAGTTTTCCATTTATCCTCCAAGTAGCTACTAGGGATATCCTTTTTCCACTTCATATCTTGATGTTCTTCCTTGAGGAATGACCTGAAATAGACTACTTGGATTGAGGTGGCCTTAAAACACTTTTCTCCTTCACTAGGCATCTTTGTAGTTGCTAGAACACTGGCCTCATCAATCTGCATTACGAGAGGACTGAGTTGAACCTTAAAACCATCAAAACCCTTGGCAAAAGATTCTGTAATACCCTAATGGTACCCCTGGAGCTTCTGATAAAACCTATAGCATCCATCCTCCCTGAATAGTTCACAAGCCTCAGGGTGTGCCTCAAGATATGAGGTATCCTGCAATTCCTTCCTCAGAAGGGCGCCTCCTATTGAGCTCTTAATCACCCGATTTCCTGAAAAACGCTTAAAAGTAACTGTGCAGATTACATAGTGGCCAGGGTATGTGAAGGTGAATGATGAAATCAAATGAAAATGAAGGTGGGGTAGAGCAGTAAGAAACGAGGATAGATTCGAAGGATGAAAGCTTGGGCACATGTGGGCAGCTTTAAAACAATCAGAAACCACCCATCAACCAATTCAAATCAGGGGAAGGCTCATGACCATTTTATCAGGATCAATTGACATGGGTGGGCATGATTTAGGGTTATGATTACTTGATCTGGACCAAGGATCAACAAACGCCCATTCTTTATGAGGATCAGACGAATGATGACTGAAAATGGTTTAGGCAACATAAACACAAATGGTGACTGCGTACAATCGTCGATCTGGGAATGACAAGACTCTTTTAAACCCTTGAGATATTCAGGACTTTTGGTAGCTAACGATAGGCATGAATAAGTTGTTTAGCTACCAAAATTTTTAACTTTCGGTAGCTAACGGCTATAAGAATTTTCTCTTTTAGCTACCGAAAACCAAACTTTCTGCCACAATTGGAATATAACCAAATTCATGAAAACAACTTTTTTAGCCACTTTAAACCTTCACAAATTCATGGAGATGCATCATAATTACTACTCACCATGTGACAACACTAGGTATACCTGGATATTTTATTTGAAGCATGGATATACCACTAGGCCATTACCCCTGAGCACCTTATCATGAAAACATTTTCAGCCTGATCAGAAAAATTTCCAAATAGATAATTGGAGAACATATGACTATATCATAGGACCCTAACATAGGCTCCAATTGGGTATGGCAGCTCCTGAGGAGGTGCAAAGAATATCAGATCTCCGGATTCGTAAATCAGTGCCTTATCCATTGGGTTGATTCCCCGACCTGTATCTTAATCTGTCTTGCAACTTAGTGATGGAAACCCGCTGATTATTCATTCTGACTTTGACTTTTTGAAGTAACACGGAAATAAAATAGACCACATGTTTGCCCAACAAGCTTATTTGCATACTGTAAATCTGATAATTAAAAAGATGTTGATCTGATGATCTTATTTATGTACATACATCCTACTCTAACTTTAGAATGCATGACCTTAATCAATGTGAAATATCCAATATAACCAATCAAATATTGGATCTGATGCTTTGGCCCTTTCACTGTTTTTCACCCAACTTAGAAACAAAATTGTTAATGATATATAGCAGATATTTCCAACCTGGTCTTCATCACAGGGAGCTTAATAAACCTGATAGACAACAGAAATATTGGAAATGCATTGTGGCTCTGTGATGAACAATTTCTCCATATAAATGGCTACTGGATCAAGATAAACTTGACCCATTACTGGATATTCTGACTTAGTCAATTCAACCTCATTACCAGGTACCACACATGTGCTCTCAAGCAACTCGAAACATGTTTGTATTTGGTCTGATGAGTTTTGTACTGATACTTCTACCGAACAGGGCAATGGAGTGGACTGTCTGATCATATCCATATCATAACAACTTTTGAAATCATTACGAGTAAATGGAAAATATCTTTGAAAACGTAAACCATCCAAAATATCAGTTATTGAGTCATATAATACTTTAAATGGCTGTGGTATTGGCTCTACTGGTACCTCATGGTTTACATTATTATTCTCAACCAGAATATGACCAATATTCCCTCTCATAATCTGAAATGAATTAAAGCATAAGGGTAGGGAATCAAACTGGATCAGCTCATCACCTATCCCAGGCTCTGTGATTTCATGTGAGGTTTGACATTCAAAAATACTCAAGGGTTGCACCTTTGGATCTGAAACAGCTATTGTATCATCCATGTTTTCCTCAATTGATGCATTAGAACATTCCTCATCCTTTCTATTTACCATTTTCTTGCAGTACTCTATAAGGAGTGAGGCAAAACACAAGGGCAAACATTTTGTGTTCACTGGAAAACTTTCTGCATTTTCCTCCTTGCAATATTGCCTAGTATGCAGGGTTTGATTGTCATATTTGCACTGTGAAAATTGGGCTTCTTCTTCCCATGAAGATAATGTTGGCTGGTTTGAACAATCACCCTCAATCTCGACCATATAATCATCATCCTGATGATCATATCCACGAAGATCATCTATATATGCAAGGTCATCAAACATGCACATCATCTCGAGATATTTTTCCACCACCATTTGATTATGAGCTTTATCTTTGGCTATGTCGTGGATTGAATACATGAAGTAATCATTTGGTGGATTAGGATACTGAGGCTGAGCTGGAAAAAACTTGGGGATATTGATCTTTGTCCTTTCTGGCACTAGTGGAACATGAGGTCTTTGGATAGCCAATTCCTATTTCCTACTAATATTATGCATCACTTCATTGATTGTGTTGGTCAGAATATCTAGTTTCATTTCTAAAGATATAAGATGTTCCTTTTCTATTATGTCTTTCATCAATGCTTTCAATTTTGCCTTTTTGTTCATCAGGTTAGCTTCTACATCGACTACAACAATTTGCATTTCTTTAAGGGCT
Organism: Picea mariana; assembly: GCA_032191745.1. NCBI lineage: Eukaryota > Viridiplantae > Streptophyta > Pinopsida > Pinales > Pinaceae > Picea > Picea mariana. The sequence goes on along the minus strand of JASDQU010010616.1, from coordinate 13,378 downwards.
ACAATGTTCCTTTCTTTTAATTGGAATGCCATCTCTAGATCTGTCGTTTTGTTACTTGTTCATGTTCTTCGATCAGCCATTCTGTTTGAGAAGATTCTTGTTTTTGTGTTTTGCAGTTTCATACTTGATGGCCAATTGATCTAATGCAGATCCAATTTTGAGGGAAGATTTCCTAAGAGTCACGTTCTCTTTCTTCATGTGTCTTTCTAACACCTTTAGCTCAGCAATTTCCTCTTTCAGTTTCTGGGCCTCAGTTTGTTTGCTAACCTTTTTCTTTGATGGTGTCCCAGCTTCTTCAGGGTTTTCCATTTCTACARCTGATGGATCTGCGTCCATTTCTAAAGCTAAGGGTTCTGAATCTGAATCAGAATATGGCAAGTTTAGGACATTTGTTGCTGCAGTTTTTACTTGGTCCTCTGCCTGCTTCCCAAACTCTAACTTCTTATTTGCTTTCTCTGATTTTGATGGAGAAACTTTTGTGGTAGCTTCTACAAGAGAGAGTGCTCTTGTTTTTCTCTTACTGGTCTTTGGGGAAGTCAATTCTTGTGAGGGAGTCCTGTTGGACAACTAAGAGGGGGGGTGAATTAGTTGTTACCGTGCTTAAACAATTATGCTTATTTTAACTCTTTACAAAGCACTCAATGATAATCACAATAATTCAGGGAAATAAGTAATAGCTCATTTAGCATCAGTCACACATATGAGATACACAGAGACAGATATTTCTTGAGGAAACCCATAAGGGGTAAAAACCTCTTCTTCTTTATATGATAAGTAATCTTTACATTATTTACATTATCATACATATGAGCACCAACTCATAATGAGGCTACAACCTCTGTTTTGCAAGCTGCTACTTGTTGAGAGCACCAACTCTCTGGTTTCTCTAGCACCAACTAGAAGGAAGCACCAACTCCCTGGTTTCTCTAGCATCAACTAGAAGGAAGCAACAACTCCCTGGTTTCTCTAGCACCAACTAGAGGGAAGCACCAACTCCCCGGAGTTCCAGCACCAACTTCCAATCATACAGGCACCAACCTGTAAAACAGAGAACATCAGTTCTCCCTTGCACCACCCTGCCACCCTGGTTTTTCTGGCTACAACCAAATGGAAGCTACAACTCCCTTTGTTCAAGCACCCACTTGAACCTCTGAGGACAACAGTCCTCCCTAGCACCACCCTACCACCCTAAAATAGAAAGTTTGCTATCTATACATTTATCACAGTGATATAATATTTATCATTGGCTTACCAAGCTTATCATTGTTCTGCTATGCTGCTCTGTTCTTCTGTGTCAGTGTCTCTCTGTCTGCATCTTCTTACAATTTCTGATCTTCTATTTTTCTCTACCAGAGCACCATTCCTCTTCTCTGTATTTCAACTGCTGCACACACCTCCTTCTACACTCCTGAATCCCTCACGACAACAACACCGCCTCTCTTCTTTATTCTACATACTTATCATCTCAGTGTAACTTGTGCATTCTTTTGCTCCATGCTTCTGCATGCCCTCTCCATGTTGAGTGCTCTGCCTGATCATTATCGCCACTCTTCGACTTCTCTGGTAGTTCAATCCATGTGTCCATTATCACTAGGTGTTAAGCCGATATTCCTCAGCTTCTTTGGCAGTTGAGACTCTTCATCTTCTCTATCATAGATGAGCTCATCCTCTGGCAAAAACCATCATTTGTTTCTAGCAGTTACACTGTGAAGTGCAACAGTATCCCTCCGATTTTATTCAAATTCATCTACACCGTTGAATTGACTTCATTGAATATTGCGTTCATTACGCTATTTCGCACTTCGGCATTTTGGGATCCCCGTGGTGAAGATTTCATTACTCTCCATGTTCCGATCCCCGAAACTCCGAAATGGAGCTTGTCTGCACTAGCTCCTTCCTCCATCTTCCATCAATGTGACCAATGGTTGTGACCACAGGCTGAGCCAATACGTGTTTCGCATTTCAGCATTTCAACAATTCGGCAATCCTGTTGTGAGGCTTCTTGACTCTCCAAGTTACGGTCCCCGAAACTCCGAAATGGAGCTTGCTGGTTCGAGCTCTTCTCTACAACTCTTCGATCTCCAGATCAATGGTCCACAATCCGTGGTGATCGTACGGCTATCCTCTGCCTCGAGACTTCATCCTTCAGGACTTTGGGGGAGTGATGGAGTTAAAACTCCTAAAGCAAAAACTCCCAAAGTGACGTCAGTCTTACGTCACTCGATGATGTGTCGTGACCCGAGTGGCTGCCACGTGTCACTCAGAATTGTGAAATTCAGTGGCCTGAGATGCCAAAACAACTTGACACTTGTCATTGTCTGATCATGCCACGTGTCATAGTCTTCCACTTGTCATTTCTGACATGGTCTGCCACATTCACCTTCTGGATCTATCAACCCAGATCACTTCGCGCTTTTGCATATCGCGATTTCAGCGTTCTTGATGTGAGAGTTTCTTGACGCTCCATGTCGAGGTCCCCGAAACTCCGAAATTGATCTTGGTTGCACTAGCTCCAATCATTTTGGCATTTCGTATTTTGGTCTTTCATGATTCTTGCAATGAACAGTCTCTTCACTTGGCTCTTCTAACTTCTGATATCTGAAATCGTCCTCCTTCTTCTCGGATTTCGGTGTTTCGCATTTCGCAATTCCGGGACTCCTGATGATGAAGAGTGTTGACTCTTCCAACTCCCGGTACCCGAAATTTTCCTCCTTCTTCCGATATTTCGACGTTTCACATTTCGTGATTCCGGGACTCCTGATGATGAAGAGTCTTGACTCTTCCAACTCTCGGTACCCGAAATTGTCCTCCTTCTTTGGGGATTTCGGCGTTTCGCATTTCGCGATTCTGGGACTCCTGATGATGAAGAGTCTTGACTCTTGACATGTCAATCTCCCAGTATCTGAAACTCCGAAATGGAGTTATTTCTCGGTTTGCAAGACTCTTGTTGATGTGCCCCTTTCGGGATTTCGGATTTCGCAACTCCGGGAGTCGTGTGTTCAAGATTCTCAACTCTTGACTTCTCAATTTCCCGGTATCCGAAACTCCGAAGTGGAGTTTACGCTTCTGATCTTTCCTTTCCATTATCCCTGTGCTGCCCATTATCCCTATGTTGTTGATCTTCCTTGCCTGCCTGTTTTCCATCAAACGAACAAGCACACTCTTGCACTCTGTGTGCACCATTGCACTTTCTCTTGTGAGCTTACGTTGTCCCTGTTTTGCCATCGCTGCATGCTCTGATCTTGCCATCGATGACAAGCACACCTGCCTGATAAACATGCCAATAAGTCCCACCTTGCCTGGGTTGGACTTCTTGTCCAAACTCTCCCCAAAACAAGAGATAATCCCAGGTTTTGTTCCTCCTGCTGAGCTCTTCTAAAAATATCAATTTGATCAGACAATGGTGAAACAAACTACTGCTAGCTGTCTGAGGCTTGGCTTGAACTTTGGAATCCATTTTGGTGAGACTCTTGAGAAGGTAAAAGGGAATATTCAGAGGTTGCTTACCTATGAAATGAAGGAGCAATCTAAATCGGTAGAACATGGTCCTTCCATACCTCCCCTCGCAAGTGATGTAGACCTTAATCATCTTTAGCAAAGTTTTCCATTTCTCCTCCAAATAGCTCCTAGGGATATCCTTTTTCCACTTCATATGTTGATGTTCTTCCTTGAGGAATGACCTGAAATCGACTTCTTTGATTGAGGTAGTCTTAAACCACCTTTCTTCTTCACCAGGCATCTTCGTAGCTGCTGAAACACTGGCTTCGTCAATCTGCATTACCAAGGGACCGAGTTGAACCTTAAATCCATCAAAACCCTTGGCAAACGCTTCTGTAATACCTTAATGGTACCCCTAGAGATTCTGACGGAACCTATAGCATCCAGCCTCCTTGAATAGTTCACAAGCCTCAAGGTGTGCCTCAAGATATGAGGTATCCTGCAGTTCCTTCCTTATAAGGGCACCTCTTGTTGAGCTCTTCATCACCCGATTTCTTGAAAAACGCTTAAAAGTAACTGTACAGGTTACAAAGTGGCTAGGGTATGTGAAGGAGAATTATGAACTCAAAGGAAAATGAAGGTGGGGTAGAACAGTAAGAAATGAGGATAAAGTCAAATGATGAAAGATTGGGCACCTGTGGGCAGCTTTAAAACAATCAGAAACCACCCATCAACCAATTCAAATCAGGGGAAGGCTCATGACCATTTTTTCAGGATCAACTGACATGGGTGAGCACGATTTAGGGTTATGATTACTTGATCTGGACCAAGGATCAACAAACGATCATTCTTTATGAGGATTGACTGAATGATGACTGAAAACGGTTTAGGCAGCATAAACACAAATGATGATTGCGTACAATCATCGATCTAGGAATGACAAGAATCTTTTAAACCCTTGGGATATTCGGGACTTTTGGAAGCTAACGATAGGCATGAATAAGTTGTTTAGCTACCGAAAGATTTAACTTTCAGTAGCAAACGGCTATAAGATATTGCTCTTTTAGCTACCAAAAACCAAACTTTTTGCCACAATTGGAATATAACCAAATTCATGAAAACAACTAATTTAGCCACTTTAAACCTTCACAAATTCATGGAGATGCATCATAATTACTACTCACCATGTGACAACACTAGGTATACCTGGATATTTGATTTGAAGCATGGATATACCACTAGGCCATTACCCCTGAGCACCTTATCATGAAAACATTTTCAACCTGATTAGAAAAATTTCCAAATAGATAATTGGAGAACAAATGACTATATCATAGGATCCTAACATAGGCTCCAATTGGGGATGGCAACTCCTGAGGAGGTGCCAAGAATATCATATCTCTGGATTCGTAAATCAGTGCCTTATCCATTAGGTTGATTCCACGACCTGTATCTTGATCTGTCATGCAACTTAGTGACTGGAAACCCGTTGATTATTCATTCTGACTTTGACTTTTTGAAGTAACACGGAAATAAAATAGACCACATGCTTACCCAACAAGCTTATTTGCATACTGTAAATCTGATAATTGAAAAAATGTTTATATGAGGATCTTATTTATGTACATACATCCTAATCTAACTTTAGAATGCATGACCTTAATCAATGTGAAATATCCAATATAACTAATCAAATATAGGATCTCATACTTTGGCGCTTTCACTATTTTTCACCCAACTTAGAAATAAAACCGTTAATGATATATAGCAGATATTTCCAACTTGGTCTTCATCATAGGGAGCTTGATAAACCTGATAGACAATAGAAATACTAGAAATGCATTGTGGCTCTGTGGTGAACAATTTCCCCATATAAATGGCTAATGAATCAAGATAAACTTGACCCATTACTGGATATTTGGACTCAGTCAATTCAACCTCATTACCATGTACCACACATGTGCTTTGAAGCAACTTGGAACATATTTGCATTTTCTCTGATGAGTTTTGTACTGATACTTCTACCGAACAAGGCAATGGAGCAGACTATTTGATCATATCCATATCATAAAAACTTTTGAAATCATTACGAGTAAATGGAAAATATCTTTGAAAATGTAAACCATCCAAAATATCATTTATTGGGTCATATAATGCTTTAGATGGTTGTGGTATTGGCTCTACTTGTACCTCATGGTTTACACTATTATTCTCAACCAGAATATGACCAAGATTCCCTCTCACAATCTGAAATGAATTAAAGCATAAGGGTAGGGAATCAAATTGGATCAGCTCATCACCTATCCCAGGCTCTGTGATTTAATCTGAGGTTTGACATTCAAAAAGACTCAAGGGTTGCACCTATGGATCTGAAAAAACTATTGTATCATCCATGTTTTCCTCAACTGATGCATTAGAACACTCCTCATCCTTTATATTTACCATTTTCTTGCAATTCTCTCTCAGAAGTGAGGAAAAACATAGGAGCAGACATTCTATGTTCACTAGAAAACTTTCTGCATTTTCCTCCTTGCAATCTTGCCTAGTATGCAAGGTTTGATTGTCATCTTTGCACTGTGAAAATTGGGCTTCTTCTTCCCATCAAGATAATGCTGGCTGGTTTGAACAATCAGCCTCAATCTCGACCATATAATCATCATCTTGATGATCATATCTGGGAAGATCATCTATATACGCAAGGTCATCAAACATGCACATCATCTCGAGAGATTTTTCCACCACCATCTGATTATGAGATTTATCTTTGGCTATGTCGTGGATTGAATACATGAAGTAATCATTTGGTGGATTATGATACTGAGGCTGAGCTGGAAAAAATTTGGGGATATTGATCTTTGTCCTTTCTAGCACGAGTGGAACATGAGGTCTTTGGATAGCCAATTCCTCTTTCCTACTAATATTATGCATCACTTCATTGACTGTGTTGGTCAAAATATCTAGTTTCATTTCTAAAGATATCAGATGTTCCTTTTTTATTCTGTCTTTCATCAATGCTTTCAATTTTGCCTTTCTATTCATCAGGTTAGCTTCTACATCGACTGCAACATTTTTCATTTCTTCAAGGGTTGCAGTGTTCCTTTCTCTTAATTGGAATGCCATCTCTGGATCAAAAGCATATGGGTAATGCAAGAGGGATGATCCTGGGGTTGGCCTCATATCAACAGGCATTGCATGGTATGCCTTATTGAACCTTAATGAAAAGTGTTGTACTGTCTCCCCTGGATGTCTTTTCAAATGCTCATACTCTTCTAGGATGAGAGAGATATTTCCCATGATCACCCATCGATCTACGAAAGCTTGCATGAATTGATGGAAATTGCTAGTGCTTGCATCTGGAAAATTATTAAACCAATTCTTAGTCTTACCTTGCAATGATAAGGCAAACATCCTGATACAGACATCATCTTCTTCCACCTCAAACAGATCAAGGAAATCCTCAAAACTTTGGATCTACTTTTCAGCAGTGATCCTCACATTTTCTCCATCAAACCTCGGCATATTATTGCTATAATTGGCAGGGAGGTCATGGTGAATGGGAGGCAAAACCAGAGGATTGTGTCTATCTGGGAATTTTACAGGTATATGAGGTAAAGCAAGAGGATTATAATCATTTGAAAAATTAGCAAGAGCAGGAGATAAAGCACATGGCTCATGTCTCACTAGGCTTTCTACAGGTGCATCTGGCATGTGCACAGGTGTATGAGTATGTACATGATCTACAATTTGGGTCTTAGTCTCTTGAGGTTCATCAATTTGCAGATGATCAATTTAAATTTCAGCAATGTACTCTTGATCAGGATTAAAATAAGATAGAACATAATTACAGATAAAACCAAAAATGTCTTGAATACAATTTGGTCTTGAGTACCTTATCTTTCTAGGTTGCTTGGTAATGTTTTAGGTTCTTCCTCCAATGGAGTCTTTGAACTGGAACGAAGTTGATTGGAGTCGCCAGGTGAATGATTTCATCCTTCATGTGTCTGATCATTGTCCACCATCAGTGATTAGATCTAGAACTTGCTATGCTTTCTGAGGAAAGTTCCCCAGTATGGTCGACACTATGTTAGCACTCTGTAATTTCTTAGGTTGAAGGAGAAATGGTAGAGGTAACCACAAAACCACTTGGATTCGGGGATCTATCCCTCCAAGACTCAGAGAGGGATCTCTCTATCAGATTTAGATTTGTTTGAGTATGGATCGTACGCTAGTTACAATAGAAGGTTTGTTTTTTAGTTTTTTGGTTGGGACAACAGAAGAGGACCATTGGGAAAAATGGAGTCAAATGTTAAAGATGATTAAATGAATGAATACATGAGACCATATGGAACAAGGCAAGGTAATTATGTTAGTGGATCATTTGAGTTTTTGAAATGGGAAAAGAAGAAAAGATGATGGTTCACTTCAAATGCGGAACAGAGCTTATCTGAATTCTACATTCAACTTTCAGAAGAAAACATAAACATTGTTTTAAGCCAGAGCAGGGTGTTTGAGACAAATCGTGAGCATAATCTTCTTATAAACAATAAGGAAAGAAAACAATATGCAAAACAAGAGAATGACAATTTACATCAAGAAATACTTCACCACATAATCATGACACAAGGATTTGGAAACAAAAGGCTTTGTATTCATCCAAAACAGACACTTACAGCTTGTTGAACATCTTTACAATAGATGGTGGTATTTCCATACCATCCTTCCCTTCATATCTAACCCCTATGTCATATTACATTCCATATTTTATAACTTCTAATTACATCCATATCCTACAAACTAGGGGATCAGATCTCCTCCTTCACTGTTTATAGATATTTTTTGCAAATACCTAATTAACACAAAATCAAAAATAGAGATCTCATCTCATCTCCAAAATCGTACCATATATTCTTAGTCTATTACAATATATGGATTTTTACCACTGAAAGGGTAAAAATTGAAATAGCTTCATGTAGACTATGATCCAAAAGGTAGGGAAAATAAAACAAAAACCCAAGAAAAGATCTAAACTTTGACTTTCTTCAAAAACCAAATATAATTCGATATCAACCTTGACAGCAACATCTTGGAGATGTATTGGCATTGGAAAATTATCCTGGAAATCTTAGAGATCATTGAAGAATCTGTTTGTCCTGATATGTGGAGATCTATGTGTTTTCTGCTGATAACAGAACTTTCGGCAGCTAAGAGGCCAAAACATAGTGTATTTAGCTGTCGATATCCTAGGCACGATTTTCGGCAACTAAGAGGCCAAAACATAGTGTATTTAGCTGTCGATATCCTGGGCACAATTTTCGGCAGCTAATGATGGATTTTGAAACAGTTCTTAGCTGTCAAAACATGTAACTGCTCCGAACTTAGCAAAAAATGGTTGAGTTTCCCATTGACCCTGCTTCATCTTTTATAGCCACTTCAATTCATATCAAGGGCAGTTTCAGGCAGGGTATCAAGCCTAAGGCGAGATGTGGGTTTGAGCTTTTTGTGAACAATCTTAAATCTCAACACCTTGTTCATGTTCTTCAAACTTCCATTCTATTTGAGAAGCTTCTTATTTTTGTGTTTTGCAGTTTCATACTTGATGGCCAATTGATCTAATGCAGATCCAATTTTGAGGGAAGATTTCCTAAGAGTCTCATTCTCTTTCTTCAGGTGTCTTTCTAACACCTTTAACTCAGCAATTTCCTCTTTCAGTTTATGGGCCTCAGTTTGTTTGTTGACCTTCTTCTTTGATGGTGTCCCAGCTTCTTCAGGGTTTTCCATTTCTACAGTTGATGGATCTGCTTCCATTTATACATCTAAGGGATCTTAATCAGAATCAGAATATGGCAGGTTTAGGACATTTGTTGCTGCAGTTTTTCCTTGGTCCTCTGTCTGCTTCCCAAACTCTAACTTCTTCTTTGCTTTCTCTGATTTTGATGGAGAAACTTTTGTGGCAGCTTCTACAAGAGACAATGCTCTTCTTTTTCTCTTACTAGTCTTTGGGGAAGTCAATTCTTGTGAGGGATTCCCACCTTTCTTGGGCTATACTTCTTGTCCAAACTCTCCCCAAAACAAGAGATAATACCAGGTTTTGTTCCTCTTGCTGAGCTATTCTAAAACTATCAATTTGATCAGACCATGGTGAAACAAACTACTGCTAGTTGTCTAAGGCTTGGCTTGAACTTTGGAAGCCATTTTGGTGAGACTCTTGAGAAGGTAAAAGGGCATATTTAGAGGCTGCTTACCTGTGAAATGGAGGAGCAGTCTAAAGTGGTAGTGAGACGAACAAAGTTCACTCACACAAGAATTATCCAAAATACTTGGAATATAACAAAGTAATCCATGTAGGACTGTAAATAATATATGAATAGATAAGAAAGTATGAGATGATTACAATTGAGAATGAGGGTTCGTTTATATACCCACGCAGGGGTGCCCTTAACCAATAGTCATGTCCTTTGAGACATGACCTTTCATTATTAAATATTATTATTTATTAATTAACTATTATGTTATGAATATCTATTTATGTATATTTTATGTTCATAACATTGCCTTCCCCTTAAAAATGCTTTGTCCTCAAAGCATACTTTATGGAAGTCTTATCTCTTGTGCTAGCTTGTAATTATTGTCGCCTGATTCTTCATTATCAAGTTAGTAATCGTTGAGGACTTGAGACGATGGGATTTTCTAAGCGTTGAGCATAATTGTCACATTGTAAAGGAGTCTACCCATCCTAATTCGATCTTTTCCATGGGGAGTTTATAGGGTTCTTGGAAAGAACTTGATGTATTTCGACTCCCATGATAGCTTCTACTTTGAGCATCACTTGTAGTGGAAGTAATATTCTTCGACATACTGGTTATTTGTTCCTGTTGATACAAGGATTGGCTAAAGTATCGATTTTTGTGATTAGAATGTTGATAAGGCATCCTTGTAACTCGATCCTTACTTCGTATACTTGTAGCTTTTTGTTGATTAACTTTTGGAATTGAATTTTCTTCATGGCCCTAGATTGTTTCTTCTTCGACATTTGAAGACCTCTTTACATCAATTGGATTCACATCCTTTTGAGTTGTAAGGTTGATTGGTTCTATATTAATTCCTTTATCCAGAATTGAGACTTTTACATCTAACAACTTCTTTAGTTCCATAGGTTCAGTCATTGTCTCTTTATTGATTATTGATGTTTTGTGATCTAGCTCTTCTTGTAAAGACTTCTTATCATGCTTAAGCCTTTTGATTTGCGTTAGTAAATCTTGATTATGTCATTTTAATCGTAAAATTTCTTCTTTATCTTCTGACTTGTCATCTTTATTTTTTGATTCTAGATTCTCCCTTCTTTCATCCTTTAAGCTTTTAATTTGTTCTAGTAACTTCTGATTAAGGTTCCTTAGGCAGGAGCTTTCTTCCTCTTTTTCGGTTTATTTCTCTTTGAGACCTTGATTTTCTTGTTCGAACTTTTGAAAACATTGCTTCATCTCCTTGGACTTCATGATTTTTACAAGTAGTTTCTGATTATGATTTCTTAGGCGAGAAATCTCTTCGTCTTTTTCAATGATGATTTTGTCACATTCTTCTTGTCAATCTTGCAACTTCTGTATTGATTTATGGTTATCTGGAAGGATCACTTCTGATATGTCCTTCAGGTCTTCTGATGATGGAGCTTCTGAAATTGACTTCATTGTAGCGTCTTGTAATGTGAATTTCTTCTTCTTATAAGAAAATGTTAAAAACTTTCTCCTTGTGTTGAAAATAAAAGTATCTAATGTATCTACCCAAGTTGACCCTAGAATTATATCAACACTGTCTTGATAGATTGATACGACATTGAATTTAGCTTTGAATTTGTAATCGCCCATAGATAGTTGTAGGTTCTTAATGTCATATTTCTCATTGGAAAGACACGTGTCATTTTTTATTATATCTGGTTCTAAAACCATTCATTGGTTTGCCAAGTCAACGTTAATGTGATTTTTCCTAGCGGTCGGGCAAATAGCGATATTGATATTCTTTCCCTAAATAATCCCACTAACTTTTAATAAGGGATCCACATATTTTTTATAAGTAAGGGGGAACCTTCCTTGTTTTTCACCACAAAACTCCATTTCTTTATATATATATATTACTCTTCTTCACCTTCTGTAACTTAATTGAACTTACTTCTTTACTTAACTTCTAATTTCTTCTTTAATAAAGTTTTTTTTTAATCTTGACTTTACCCTTTTAGTACTTTTAATAAAAGATACTTCTTATTCACTTGATAACCCTTTCTTTTTCTTCCCTTTTTTTTTAATATATATATATATATATATATAACTTCTCACAAATGAACTTAAAAATGGATCACTCTAACTTTTCTCCTGGAATATCACTTTATTCTTTATATTTTTTTAATGACCCTTTGTATGTTCTTATAGTTACTTATATAAGTATAAAAGATAATTTTATTTCTTTTTTTTATTATTTTTTCCCTTAACCTTTAAACTTTTTTTTTTTATACTTCACTTTATTTTAATACTTCCATTAGTGTATATATTATACTTTGAACTTTAAATCTAAAGTCTTTTTAACCTTTAATAGATTTTTTTTTACTCGAAGGAACATCCTTTTATGCTTGATAAATATTATTGGTAAATTATGGTGGATAATTATTCCTTTTGATATAGTAATATCATTTATCACTATAACCCTTTTTCTTTTAATTCAATTTTGAATGATTTAATAACTTATAACTTTCGACTTACCCCTTCAATTAATGAATGTATGTATTCGGATTAACCTTCTTGTTGTGAGAGGTTGTGCCCGTAGGGAATAGCCGCATAGCTACCTTCAATAGCCTGTTACCCGAGATGAAAGAACAACCAC
>JASDQU010010615.1:155817-166526 GCA_032191745.1 Picea mariana | reverse complement strand
TCAACCCTCACAATAGCCATGTCATCCAAAAATAAGGTACAAAATGTGGGCCACACCCATAAAAAATATATGCCCATAAACACACTTCCATTATGGTGGTGGGAGCCCTAGGTACTCCACCTACAACTCTTATTGGGGCTCTCCTCTGCCCCTTCATAGCAGCTCCTATTCTTGTTGTATGCCTTAATAATGGCCGCTACTCCAGCATAATCTAGGTGCAAGCGTTGATGATCTTCTCCCCGAGATCTGCCCGGCCCACTTTAGCCACGCCCCTTAAAACTATGTCAAAACACTGCCATAGGTCGGCTACCTACACAAGGAACTATGTTATCGGTCATCACTCGCCTCTAGCTATGGTTACAAACAGGGCCTCTATGTTGTCAACCTTGCCTCATAGTCATGGTGACTGCATCGTCATCCCACTACCTTCGGCTTTGTTGGAGCAGTTATTGGCGATGCCTCTCACTCAATGAGTCCCACATCTGCACACAAAACATGTACCCATTAGAAACTTATACACTTGAATAATTGAAGCAGTAAAACAACAACAATAAATCAAACAAGCAAATAAAATTACTCACCCATGGCACCCCATTGCTCGCTAGGAGGGAGGACTAGCTCTGGATCCCCCTTGAAATCCATCCATGCATAAAGGAACTTTAGGATCACTTTTGGCACATATTTCCACCACCTAAAAAACTAGTAGGAAAGTTATCTACCTATTTCTCCCTCACCCATGCGAACTAGTACCTCACCCCATCACAACTCTCGCAACCCTCTCACTCAAATCACTAATTGTGGGCGTAGTAGCACCACCCACTCACAGAAAAAAAGACACGGGACAGAGACAAAGCTGAAGTCCCCCTCTCAGCACGTGTAATAGTACATCAATTGTGTAACCATCGCCTCTCTCGTTAGAGAGGCCCAAGCAAACATACGTCCATGAATCACCCACTCCACGACCAACATTTGGTCGTTGGTGATCCTTTGGGTGTTAAGGGATCCGTAGATCTACACCACCATTGTTGCCACCGCCTACATTCCCAAATCTAGGATAGAGGTGATCACAATGGATTCCCCCTCCTCACCCTCGGGGTGAGTGCAATATTAGGAAATAAGTTGATCGATGGTCTTTTCCCCCCTACGGGTGAGGCCTCATCTCGACTCTCAGCCCCCTGATGGGGATCCTAGTCAAGAAATATAGATCCCTACAAGAACTCGGTGCCAGTGGTTGACCCTGCACTATGAAGTGGCACTCGTATGGCCACCTCATCTACACCAACTCCATCGAAAGCTCCTCATTGGACCATAGTAGGGGGGAATCAAAGTACTTGAGCATGTAATAACCAACTAGCTTAAACGTAGCTACACGGTCAACCTCCAACTCTACATGTATATCATCGTAATCTTGCTCACACTAGTGCACTGACATGTACCACGGCTGCATGGGTGCCTGTAAAACCAAAAACCAAAACACTTGTCAACATGCATGGTTTTTCATTCCGTATCTTTCATAAATTGTGTGGCTTTTTCTCAAACAGTCATGAAAGTTGTGCAATTCTTCATTAAATAGTCACCCAAAACGCCTGCATGACCAACCAATAGATAGTCGTGTGTTGGTCGTGCAGCCTGATTATCTTCCTGATTCAGAGGTATTTTTTTTCAGCGTGTTTATACTCGGTGAAGATTTTGTACCACGAAAGAATGTACACTCCTCCACGTGGGGGAGTGCGAGGGGGGGTTACCCCCTCTGCGGGGTCCAGGGGAAAGTGAGCCCCCGAAGGAAAATTTTCCTTGTAAATGTATATTGTAATTTCATAGTAAATATGGACCATTCATTATAAGATCACATATTAGATGGTAGAAGTTATGTGAGGGTTTTTTTGCCCTAGAAGGTAACCCTCTTTTATGAGGGAAATGTATTGTGGCTATGTATCATTGTGAATATTATATTCTGAGTGAGGAGACTGTGATAGAAAGAAGAAGATATTACAGTGGGTGTGTTGTAGGTTGTATCCCTTCATTTGTTGGATAATAATAAAGGAAGGACCTGACAATTTCTCTGGTGGACGTAGCCCACACTGGGTGAACCACGTATATCTATGTCTCTATTGTATTGTGTATCTTTTGTGTTTTATTTCTGCATTTGTTTTATTTTATCGCTCTGCGATCCTATTTTTCTAACTCGTGGGATTTGCGCATTTGTACCCTACTTATGCACATAAGTCTCACAACTATCCAATGAACAATTGTGAGACATTTTCTTGTAGTTTTCCACTAATCTGTCGTGAGACTTGTGTGGTCTACAGAGAGATTGTTGCACAATTACATTGCATGTCTGAAAACTTTTAAGTCACGATATGCACATCTATCCATCAAATAGTTGCACAAGTGTTGCACATTTATTCACTCTAAAGTCACACAACTCGTACAAAGTTCTTGAAAAAGATTTATATAGGACCAACCAACCCCCCATTCCTAAAAATGAACAGATGAAATTAAACAGGAGGTCAAGAACTCTTACCAGGCTCTCGCAGAATTTTGAATTAGGTGATTGGTGCATGCACAACAAACTCAAGAAATATGTGGCCTCCACACCCTCTGTGACAACTTAGACAAGTACAAATGAATTATCATTGTGGACCCCACCACCTTTTATATGGCATATTCACAGACTTCATGAGGTCTGTATGAGAGCTTAGAAGCTCCATTTTCCGTGTCGTTTACACCATCAGAATCTTGGCATTTTCCAATTCCGATGATGTTTTCTTGGTTCATTTTCACCAAAACTCTAGTCCCAAGGCAGTTTTCCCCACCAAAGTTTATCAAACATGTATTCTAGCTCACTAGCTCCATTTTTTACACCATTTGCACAATTGGAGTTCTTATCAAGCATACTTTCATATCGTGTATTTAGTTTATGTGTGTAGGTATTAGCTAGGAGGCCATTTTTTCTCCTTGTTGCACATAACAGGGCCCTCAACCCCATCCTTTAAGGTATACTTATTCAAACTAATATGTATATACTTCCTCCATGTATATCACATTTCTCAGTATTCCCCCCAATATATGGCTTTAGAGTTTCTTTCTCATCTAAGCATGTAACTTCACCCAAATCCACATGCGTTTAATTACTATTGGTCAGTAGCACTCCACTCTCATCGTTTTCCTTGGTATTAACACACCTTATATTATTGACCCCCATGTTGCTCTTTCCCCTAGATTGGGAATCTGCATAGTTCACATCTCAAAGAATGATACTTGTACCTCTTTCTCCTCATAATGCTAACCCATACCCTCAGACTCATAGCTATACACATTTTTTTATGGTTTGTTATGTTGATTTCTCTACCACCTTTTCATTGGCCTCTCATGCCCCCCAAGATCAATAGACCATCTACATTCCAATTCATCATCCATTCAACCTCCAAGGGGACCCACCTAATGCCCCCCCCCCGATCACTTTCACTACTCTTTCCACACATGGAAAAGTTGCATGGTCACATGTTTGGGGCACCTATCTTCTTGTTTGTAGCATACCCATTTTTATAGATTCTTTTGTTCATTAATAATCAAGAAACCATTTTTTATGAGAGAAACATCAATACTAGTACCATCTCATCCAATGGAGTCTCTTTCAAACCCAACAACAATCCTTGTCGCCCTTGGTCGAAGCATTTGCATTGAATCACCCATGCTTACAATGATTTTGGTTGCTTACAACACCTCCTGTATCCTAGTACCCATCATTGGGGTTCTTATAGTTGCTTTCATCAACTATCTATTCATTGCCTCCACTCGTCCTCAATTCTAGTTCGACATACAATAACCATGTATGATTGTCCCCTTGACATTTGATCGTATTATGTCTAGTTGTTTTTTTACTACCCTAATTTATGCTCCATCCAAGGGATGTCTTGAGTCTCGTCCTCTATGTCTACCTCATCCATAATTGTCAAAATCATGTCCCATTATAGTTCGGTACTTGGTTTATCTTTAATTGATTTCAAGAGACCTCTCATCCTTTGCTTTCACATCTTCATCCCTGTCGACACCAACTCATGTTTTCTATGAATTTTGTTATATCTTGATTACCATTCCCATTATTAGTGGTGAACCCCAAACAAGACAGAGAGAGTAATCATTGCTCTTTGATTTTGTTCCCCCCCTTGATGTTCGACAATAGATCATTATCACTTCAGGAAGGGTCATACATTGTGACAATTGAAGCTTCCAGTTCCAGTTGAAGACCCTTGGTCTTGCACAATTATTGATGCCTTCAAGTGAGAGTACTTGTCACAATTTCTCCCCATAGGTTCCAGTGCCCCCCCTCACAAGTGCATTCCTTTGATGTTATCCGCGCCTCTAAGGGTGATGAAAATCTCTACACCATGAATTTTCCAATTACAACATTATCTACTATCTTCACGATGGTTCATCATGTCCAAACATGAGCCCAAAGCACACATGTATGCTATTGTAATGTATTTTGATAATTTCACAACCATGGGAATGCCTACCTTGTTTGTATAAAGAGACCATTTGCACATGTATGTTTGGTTATTTTTAGGTGGGCTTCATCACTTCTTTGTAGGGAGTCCTTTCTTCCTTGTCAAAGCTCTCTCTCTCCAAGCAGTCTTTTTCATGTTACAAGCATGTGGGATAGAGAATGATGATGTATTTTGCCTATATGGTATATCCTAACCTCACACATTAGGGAGCAACTATTATCACCTAAATTTTGCTCATAAGAGATATTCATGAAATTGCCTAAAGACATCATCGGTGGACAAGAACACAACAGAATAAGGCTACCTCGTGGCTACTTTACATCACCTCAAAAGAGTTTGGAAAAACGTTATAAAGTGGGTTTTCATACACTTGTGTGGCATTCCTTCACTAACACTCATGTAACTTGCATGGCTTTTCCTTCGAAATCCATGCAAGTCTGCTCAAACGAGCGAGTTCATCCTCTTCGATGCATTTAAGAAGGTAGGACTAGCTCAATTAGCTCTAGGTTGATGTATAGAGAAAATTCAAGTTCCCATTCCATTTATGAAGAGTACTTTGGCCTCCAAAGGTCCCTTTGAAGCATTGAGATCTCCATTTTGAATGAAGAGCTTTCACATTGGAACTAGTTCTTTGTGGAGCTCATAATTACCCTATAAATGAATGCCATGAGACTACATTTAAAAAGAGAGAATAATTGCAAAGTTGTGTTGTAGGAATGAGATTGGAGATCACTCATCTTGCTCTCTCGTCTCTATTTTTCATCACCGTCATGCTTTTTTGAGTTCTTTCCTCAAAGAACAAAGACTTATTCATTCACCATTTGTTAGAGAGAGGGCTTTCAAGAAGAAAAAGGACCCATCTCGAGGAGAGTGTTGGAGCTCATTTGCATCCAACCATTCTCACCAAGTGTTGTTACTCATGTTCATGCCTATCCATTGGACACATATATGAGTATTGTTGCTTCCCTCAATCTTTTCATTCGAACAGTTTGCTTGTAGTTTAGTCTGTAGTTTGGATCTTATGAGTGCTTATTTGCTTTGTTTTTATTGCAATAATACTCTTGTTTTTGTCCCACAACCAAACATTGCATGTTGTTTAGCTCACATCGTATCTTAACAAAGGGGATTTTTCTCACCATTGCAACAAATCTACAAAACATTGGGTTTAACTCCCTCGTGGGAGGCCCATGATAATGAGTTCCTATGAATGTTTTGAGGATTAGAGTAGAGACTTTATGTTTTCATGTTGCTAACAATATGCTTTTGTGTGATTTATATTTTTGCATTGACGTTAAATTAGATATATTTAGTTATTGTATGTCATGCTTGGGCATGAGTTAATCTCTCGACTCTCATACAAGTGTAAGTTACTTCTTTTGACTAGATCGTGGCCAGTCTTGTTGTATAAATAGGAATCAATCCAAATCCATGGGAGGTTTCTCCTTAGTACGTGACTCCCTCTTGTGGCGTTCTCTTCTCGTCACCTCCAACCTTCATATTTTTAGTCATATCTCCTCATATTGTGTCCTCTCACCCTCTCTAATAGATCCGTGGCTCCTCCTCTATAAAGCATTTTCCTTTTTCCTCATATCACAACCTTGCAAATATATCATGGAACTCTTGAACAAATTATGGCATCTAAATGTAGATCACGACCTTACATACTTAGATGGTGCCTCTCATTCAAATAATTCCCCTCTCAAATATGTTTTGCAAGTTGATCTCGGTAAAGATCAGTTGGTTCTCCATATTGATCACATCCTGCACATGATCCCTGTCGTAGCCAAAAATTCAAGCTATTGTTTGATTATATGAGTTATGGATGCTCCCTTGATGTTAACACAACTTTACTACAAGTACCAAATGATCAATAAGGTGAGATCCTGGATGTTCTTGTGGACCATACTGTCATGAAAGGCAGATTGCACAACAAATACAAGTCGAGGTATTGGGCTAGTGCTTCTTCCTCGACGTATAATTCAATAGCACCATATCTTAAAACATTGTAACCTTGGATAATTGTGTAGTAAGGAGGCACAACCTCCAACATTCTTGGTTGATGTGATGTCAATATCAATATGGAGGGAGACAATTTGTTTAACCATTCATTTCAAGCTTGTGTGGCCAAGAATTGTCCCCATTTTGAAATTTCACATGCACTGACAAAAATAAAAGGGAAAAAAGGTTGTAATTTTGTTTTAGTTTTGAGTCTATAGTTTCAAGTATTTGTATTTTGCAAGTGGATGTATTTTCAGTTGAAGCCAACATCCCTATAAGTCAAGTTGCATTGGGGGGAAGAATATACAAATATATACAACGCTAAAACTATTGAGCTTCAAGATCTATCTGGTTAATTGAGCCAAATTAAAAGGAGGTTGGATGAAATCGAGGAAGGAGGCCAATACAATATTGAGTTTGTTGCTAGCTTCAAGGCTGCCATTTTGCTATAGTGGCAAAACCAAAGCACCCAAAAGATAATATAGTTGAAGAGTAGTTGTAATCATCAGTGGCAATGACGATGCACTCCAATTACAAACAATTCAAAAACCCATGTACCAAAAAGACTAAAGCCATGAATGGTGTTCAATGCAGTATTCACCATACTATTGTTCATGATCTAGTGGTTGTGATTCGGTGCAATAGCTACTATTGTGGTCAATGGGGTGGATGACACCCACTCAAGACGTAATGAAGACCCGATCCCACTATTTTGATTTATACCTACTCAATGATGCCCAACCAACCAAAGGAGCAGAATTGAAGAGAAAGTGGAGGTCCATGCCACACTTGTAGTGAGTAGAGTTGTATGTCTCTATTCACATGTTGAAAATGTCAGTAAGGATCAATCTAACTAATCTCATTGCGAACAATGTATGTCTATCCACAATTATGGAGAATGTATAACATGTTTGTCCATGTCCATATTTATTATAAGATATCAGATAGTGTGTGTGTTCCTATCCTTGATATGAGGTGTAGTGAGGCCATCCCAACTATAGATGCAATGTTTATGAGCTCGATGTAGGTCATGGTTCATACTTAGCCTGTTGGATTGGCGATGTGTTCCCATCCATCGATGATAGCTTCAAACTGGAGTATTTCCCAGTTCTCTTACAATGTCGTTCCTTTCCCTTTGAACTACATTTGTACAAAGGGGGGGCGGGCGGTGTTGGAAATAATCTTAGGTTAGTACAACATAGTTGTATTGATCTAAGTTAATGTTATTCTATATTATAATTATTTTATGTATAAGTATGTGAATTGTGATAACAAGTTACGTTAGATCGGGTTTAGTTGAACGAGAACAAGGAAGGATAACTACAATCTCCTATAATGTAGGAGCAAACAAATTATATAAATATCTCTCCATGAATGAATAAAAAATCTAAGTTTTGTGTGCATATCCTCTCTCTTTGCATTGTTGCATCGATTATTTTTCATATATCGAACATCTCTATGGTTTGGTGCAATGTGTCTATGTAGTGCTTTGATGCAATTGATGTGTTTTCTTTTAAGCATTGGGTTTTTTTGGAGCATCTTGCCACTTTAGTTGTCCTCATTCAGAGGCTCTTCAATCATCCATGGATTTGGGTTGGTATCCCTAAGATGTCTAGAGGGGATTTTGTCATTCATTTCTTTTCTTTTCTTTTCTTTTTGGTTTCACTAGCAGGATTTTTTCACAATTGAGTGCACTCTTGCTACTCTCTTCAGTGAAGATTTGGAGCAAGTGTTCAAAATGTGCATTGTGATGAGCTAACACATTTTGCACAAGGTAGAGTGCATTTGAAGAAAGATAACTTGAATACAATTTTAGATAAAATGTTTGTGTTGTAGTGTCCCAAATGTATACGTTTATATGCAACAATTCTCACAACCATTGAATTGAAAGATGACCTCCTTTTATTCTACCCTCTTTGTATAGGGTCAAAAAATTGACAGCCCAACTTGCCAATTTGAGATACATTGCTCGCACACAATAATGTTATCAACAAGGTGTTTGTCCAAACATCTAGTGGCCTCGATGTCATGTGCAAGAATGAATTGCATAATGTATGCGCTATACATTTCCTTAGGGATGCCATGTTGAAATAGGAGGTCAATCAAGAGACAAAATCAAACAACAAGTCATGGAAATCATCAATATTCATAGCAAATTGGAACAATTGTTTCTTCAAAAATGCCTTTTTTGTAAATAAAATTCTTGGTTCAAAATCTAAAGGACAATATACACAATCTTGTATGTGTCATGTGTTATATTCTTTCTGTTTTTAGTGGTTTTTTGGCACATAGTTTTTGCCAATGGTTTTCTAATTCTGGTTAAGGAATTGGGGTTGTTGACTAATACAGGTCAATGGATTAGGGATTTTGGATGTCGTGGCATCCTATATATACATAGTGTACTACAAACAAAGAAGATGCGATGAATAGAAGACTAGAGGTGTGGCTTTAAATATGTGGTTAGTTTTCCCAATTTGGGTTTCTAGGGTAAAAATATTTGTGTAATGTGTGTGTGTCATTGTATCCTCTCTGTTTTTATTAAGAGTCTATTTGCAGTAATTTATTGTACAAGGTTAAAATCTACAAATCTTTGTGAAGAATTGTAGTAAGTGATGGTTGATCAATGTTATTTGTTCCATGTGATATAATTGGCTCATAGTGACCACATAACATGTTTTGGCCGTGGAACAATGTGTTGTATTTATATGTAAATTTATTTGCAGTAAAATGGAGGTATCACATCCTTTTTATGAATGTTAAACTCCTAACCATAACCCTCTTGAAGACTTGAAAATGAATGATATTTGTGGAAGTTTAAAGAATAAACATCAAAAAATTTAAAGGACGAAATTTCAAACTCAGGTGTAGAAAAATCAAAATCACATCAAATGCAAGGTTAACAAGCAGAGAAGACACCAAATTGGAGCTTTACAAGGGTTTCAAGGAGACCTTGATTTGAGATTTTTTCCCCTTTTTTGTAACAAGTCAATTTTTTAGGCTAGACATCTATAAACACGGGGATATATTGATCAACAAGTAAAATTGTTTCTAAAAAACATATGTGGAAAGAATCATACTAATTGAAATATTTTGGGTCAAGTTTTTCTTTTAGGGAGCAGTTGAAGTTTAAATGATCCTCTTTATAACAAATATAACAATATCACATTTATGTGTTCGGATATTTAGACACTTAGGAGTTAGTTAAGATCTACTTGGTCTAATGTGTCGTTAGGTAAAAGTGTGTTTCTTTAGTATGCATTTGTAGTTAGGAAATCTGACGATCACGATATGTTCCTGACATAGAGTGATCTGACGGTTCATATTCTCCTCGATCTTAACGACCATTCATATGTGTATTAACACCCGATTGGTCCATGATCTCTATTTAAATAGCATGGAGGGTCATTTGTCGATGATCGATTGTGAGAAACTCTCTTGTAAAATCTCTCTGTAATCTTTTTCTTTTTCATTAATAAACTGCTCCAAGTGGTCGCATTGGTTGGGGCCATGGATGTTTCCCCGTAAGGGTTTTACCATGTCAAAACATCGGTGTGTTGATCTTTGATCTGGTTCTTTGAGTGGTTACTGAAGGTGTTCTTCCTTTGTTGGAATACCTGTGTTGTCGAACATGGTATCAAAGCCTGTTTGAAGACCCGCTCTTGTTGTAGATCGAGATCGTGAAGCCGAGTTGCCTCATATACATTTTCTATCATTTCCATACATTTCTAGGCTGAGAGGATTGTTCCATTGTGTCCAAAGCACTCTCTTTAGTAAGGAACACTTTTTGTTTCACTCTGAAAGGTTTTTGTTTGCCCAAGATATGACCATTTCAGTCAGATCATCAGTTTCAGTTTTTAAATCCATATTATCTGCATATTTAATATGGCTTCTACAAGTAATCTCTTGCTTACCAGCACAAACTACTTCCAATGGAAATCCCATATGGAGGATTTATTAAGAAGTAAAGGCTTGTACCGGATTACCTTGGGAAAGGAAACAACACCCACTAATGTTGATAAGAAAGTCAAATGGGATAATAGGAATGACAAAGCACGTGGATTAATCAGAATGTCCATCTCTCCTGATTTAAGGTTCCACCTTCAATCAATTGATCAACCCAAAGAATCTTGGGACAAGATTGAATCTGTATTTGGTAAACACAATATTATTCGAGCACAATAGTGGGAAAATCAAGTACTG